>VSMD01107115.1:0-58064 GCA_008750895.1 Mirza zaza
TTTTCTTTCACCGAGTAGGGTAGAAGAGAGACTTGGAATAATGAAGTAAATGCAGGTTTAAACGTTATTTTCTAGCATTTTGGAATTAACAAAGAGAAGTTAATTCAGAAGCTCTTGAATGACAAAAAAGACAGTTGTCTTGGGTCAAAGCTAAGTAAACCCAGGTTCCCTCAAGTTCCAAAGTCAATTTTTGAAGCTACAATCATTCCTTCAGATATGCGCAAAAACTGAAGCAGTCTTCAGGGCAAATAAGTCTTTACTTCAGGAGCAGCTAAGCCTTTAACTTAGACTTAGAACCTCTCTCCTGGTTTGAAAAGGATTCCAGTGAGATATTGAACATTACAAAAGGCATTGAAAACTGGGTTAGGTAATCGTGTGAGGTGTGTGTGTGTGTGTGTGTGCGCGCGCACACATGCATGTGTGCTGGGACACTCTTGAGAGTAATTACACCGGGATGACAGGCACCAGGACTGTCCCAGGGAAACCAAGAGAGCTAAGCTCACGCTAGACCTGGGCTCACTGCATCTACTTGGGCCAACTGTGGGCTTTGCTTCTGGCAGGAAGAACATGGGGAAAGAGGATGATGGCAAGAGGCCACCCATGGTGAATCATTAGTGCCAGTCTTTGGAACATTCAGGTGTTGAGACCGCAGTTGAGGAATTAATCTCTGCTTTTTTTAATTGAAATTGCCAGTGCCTGTTCTCTAAGTTCCAAGAGCTCTTGGAACTGCCAGGTAAATGTCTGTTTCTCCACTGGGAGGTCTCCCTCTTCTAAGCTCTGAGCTCTACAAGGACAGGGACTAATGTCTTTCAGACCTGTATCCTCAGTGCTAAATTCGGTATGTGATGTGACGACAGCTCTCCAATGGATGCTTAGGTCCTTTCTGAATCCTGTGCCATTTCATATTTCACATGTGAACGTACCTCCCGTGAGTGTTTGGAGCAAGATGGACAAAAAGAACCTGGGGGGTGGAGGGCTGGGGCAAGGTGTTCCCGACAGAACTGCTTAAACAGAGGCGTGGAGATTATGGCAGGCAAAGAGCATTCGTAGAATAGTAATGTACGTATGCCATGGGGCAGGGCGTAGAGGAATAATAACAAAATAGTGTGGGCCAAAATGGAAGCCAGAATTAGGATTTGGGCCTGTATTCTGTTGGTAGTAGAGAGGCATGTGTTAAGAAGGTTCCTCTGGCAGCCTGTAGAAGGGACTGAAGAAAGGAAATCTCATAGCAGTAGCTCCTAGACATTATCACACAGTAGAATCACTTATTTTATCACTTACCTTTATTGAAAGTGCCCACCCCAGACCCTTCAATCTCTGCTCAGTCAACTGGATGTGGCCCAGGAATCTGCATTTTTTGAGACCAAGTCTTGTGTCAAAAGAGTGTAGTGACATCATCGTAGCTCACTGCAACTTCAAGCTCCTGGACTCAAGTGATCCTCCTGCCTCAGCCTCCTGAGTAGCTGGGACTACAGGCCTGTGCCACCATGCCTGGCTACTTTTTTCTATTTTCAGTAGAGATGAGGTCTCACTCTTGCTCAGGCTGGTCTTGAACTCCTGAGCTCAAGCGATCCTCCCACCTCAGCCTCCCAGAGTGCTAGGATTACAGGTGTGAGCCACCACGCCCAGCCAGGAATCTGCATTTTTAAAGAGGCTCCCAAGGTGATACTAATTCTGATGATCCTGGATCTCCTCATGAGGAATGCTGGCTAAGAGCTTGGAGAGTCATTTCAAAGCTTATAATCGCTGAGAGCAGTTATCTCCCAGATTGCATGCTGAAAAGATATACTTGAGTTTGGTTTTATATTTATGTATCACCAATCTTCTGGTTAGTTGTATTTTGGGTGTTTTTATTTTTTTGTTTTCTTGCTATTTTCTAAATAAAGTTGTATCAATGTTTAAAAAACAGACAAAAGTACATAAGTCATTAAGTGCCTAGCTCCACGAACTTTCACAAAAAGGTAACACCTGTGTGACCACCACCCAAATCAAGAAAGAAAACATTCCAGCACCCCAGGAAATCGCTTCCACTTACTATCTCCCCAATTACTGTCTTGACTTCTAACCCCACAGATTAGCTATTTATCTTTTGTCATTTCCATTTTTTGTGTTTGATGATGTTCTTAATATATTAGAATAGTAGAATATATGTATATATAATTTAGATAGACATAATGTGGTAAATGCTCACATATTTTTACTGATTGGATGCACAATGAAAAAATTTCATTCCTTCTCTCTAAAGGACTGGAAATGTTGGTCTGAGCTGAGATGTGGGTCTTGGAAACTGGGGGACCTCTGTACTTTCTCCAACATCTGCAAACACACTGTCTCTCTTTGGAAGTCTTGGTTTGGCTTCAGTGACTGAGAGGCGCTGTGGGTTGTGAAGAGCCTCCCGGCTCTCCCTTGACCTTGGTTGGAAGCCACATGCCTGGGTGGAAGGCAGCAGCTCTCTGCAGCCCCTCTCTCCTGGTTCTCTGAAGCAGCTCATTGTATGCAGAGTTCAGCCTGGCCCAGCTACACTTGGAAATCTGTGCTTACCCGCACCCTACCCTGGAAAGACTTGCAGGGGGCAGCTCGGCCCTCGTCGCTTCAGGCTTTAGAAAGAAGACCTCTCTTTTCTTGGTGTGATTTTCTTAGAATTTGTCTTTCCTAAACTACCAGAATTTTGAAATACAGGATTAGGGTGTGGGCTTAGGGGAAAGGGACCAGAAAGAAGACTTCGTTGCCTTTTAATACAAACCTTAGGAGGCTTCCAGCTCACCCGTGCCTAGCCCAGTTCCCCAGGACAGCCCCAAGGTTTGGATCCAAAGCATTAGTTAAGAATAAAGAGTGGTTTTGTCCTCTGCACCTGCCTTCCCAGGGAACCAGGGGAAAGGCCAGCAGCCAGGGGAGGTCGGAGACTTGGCCTGGTCAGCCGGCTCCTTGTCCTACTGCGACTGCCGTCTGAGGCAGCTCTAAAGGACTGCCTCACTGAGGCCACTCCCGCACATCTGCTTCTCGTCCAGCTAGCCCATCTGTTGGTGCTTCTTCTCTTTCAGGAGGAGATGGGAATTTCCTGTGAGCTGCTGGAATCGGACTTCCTCAAATGCAGCGTGGGATTTCCTTTCATGAGGTCGAAGTCTAAGGTAAGAGACAGAGGCAGCGGGCCCCCACCCCTTCCCACCAGCCACCGACTCCACAACCGCCTCCCCCGAGGAGATTTCCTCCCACACCCCTGCCTCCTGCAGCAGCTGGCCTGGCCACCAAAGCCCTGCCACGCTCCCGTCCCTGGCGGTCTACTCCAAGGTGCACTCCAGAGGGGCCGTAGTCACATGGTGTTCATCTTTGACTCACATGACATAACCCAGACATGAAAGACACACCATGGCCTGTGCACTTTGGCAAGCAGTATTTGGTTGGCCTTCCTAAAATGCTTTTTCCTGAGACAACTCTGAAGGAGATGAGGTCTGGGCTGGCAACCTACAATCCTGACCTCGTCACTCCCCTGGGCACTGACAGTTTTCTGAAGAGACCTTGCAAAATTCTCAAAACATAAATAACTGTATTCTACTGCATTTAAAAAAAAAAAGTAAAAGGGATTATGATCACTTTGGTATTTAAACGGAGACAGATTTTCTATGTTAGAGTAGGAAACCGCAGTAACACAGAACAAAGACAGAGTCACTGAGGCTGAAATCATCAAAAGGAGTTTTAATGACTAGCTCGAGCTACGATCTGAGTCTCAGAGTGCCAACACAGTGGCCTCTATTCTGACAAGGACCCCCCTTGGGTTACGAGTATCCCTTAAGTAGTTTTCCCCCTCCCGCAGTCTTCTTCAGCAGTTTATTTCATTTCTTTTCTGGTTGGCTCTGGTTGGTTCCTCTTACCAGCTGATTGGTTCTGGTGTTAGGGCTTTTCCTCTGCATTTTATTTCAGCATTTTACTGCAGAGTCATCTGGTGTTTGGCCCCCTCCCTCGTCCCGGGACTTTTCAACCTCTTATCAGGAAATGACCTGTGGTTACCGCCTTTTGAGGCCCAGCACCTGCTGAAGCCTGTCATGGCTTCACTTAAGATATATATATATATATATATATATATATATATATATATTAAGCAAGCAAGCTGAGGGGACAGAAGCTAAAATAAGCTGTTAGCTTTTCTTAATTTCTATTTCTTACATCTAAGCTCAGACAATAGTGTGGTACAGCATATTCAGACACTGATGGAGCATTCTAGTCGGTGCTGTTGTTATCAGGAGATACAAAGATAGGTAGAGGATATAGGTTTTAGAGGCAAAACTAGAATCTAAAAGACCAGGTGTGCCTGTTGAAATAGAAGCTATTTTCCTTGCCACGATTTAAAGAAAATTTCTTACTCCTTTGTCTATCTCTTTTCCCCTAAAAGTATGAAAGCTTCATACTTCTCTCCTGCCTGGGTCACAGAATCAGATCATTTTAATCTCTAAGACTTTTTGGTCCCAGTACCAAGTAGCTGTTTTGTAAACTACTGATGAGAATGTTCTAGTGAAAGAGAAGATTTGTTTCTTTCTTAGCAAATCACTTGAATCCATCAGTCCCATTGAACGTACCTACTCCAAACTACGGTGGCTATTAGGTCCATGATTCCTCAGCCTTTTGCTGGCTCTGTTCCTCATTCTGTGCACATGGGGAGAGAGAGAGAGATCTCTTTGTCTTCTCTTCTAACAAGGGCACTAATCCCATATGAGGGCCCTACCTCCAAATACCATCACAGTGGGAGTTAAGGCTTCAACACGTGAATTTGGGGGAAACACAAACATTCAGCCCATAACACATTTCAACACTTTCAGTCCTAACCACACTCAGGAGAAAGTCTCCAAGTTTCCAGTAGTGCTAACATATCTTTAACACGTCCCTATCACTAGCCAATCTCCCTTTTTAGCAAAGACAGAGTAAATCTTAGGCTCAGAGGCTTTAGCAGGCAACAGCATTCAAGATTGCTCTGTTTCCATCGTATTTTTTTATGACTACTTTCTCTTTTTGGCAAGTGATCCTGGATTCCCATCTATGACAGTGATATAAACTGTCCTTTTAAAATAATCTTTAAACTAGAAGAGGGAGGCAATACACATGCGAAGCAAATAATCACAGGTGTTATGATTTGCAGATGTGGCAAAAATTGGGATGATCGTGTGTGAGTGAAATTTACAAAGTCCTGGTTAAGAGTACAAATGCGTCCTTCTAAAGTGAACCCCAGTGGCCGAACAGGAGCAGCCTGTTTTCTCTGTTAAAGCTGTGCCTCTGGGCTGACAGAAGCTTGTCATGCAAAATGAGCTTCCAGAGGTCATAAACTGCAGAGGACAGTAGCAAATGCGGTGTAAGTTTGGAATGCCTTCTCATACCAAATATTGTTTCCTTTTTCCCCAAGTATGAATTCAGCGTGATCTTTGATACAAGCCACCTGTCTGGGGAAGAGGACGTTCTCAGTTTCATTGTTACTGCTCAGAGGTAAGGAGGATTTAAACACTTTTTTCAAAGACAAAAGATTTATGGGACCAGAAAAGGACATGACCTGGTCGTGCTCTGACCAGGATGCTGAGGTGGGAAGAATGATTACTCAGTGATAAAGCCTCAAAGTACAAAGTGGAGTTGGATCTCCCAGGGATGGTGGCTGCCTGGTTCTGCTTGCACAGCTGCCACGTCAGACTGAGCTGGGAGACTAAGCACCAGTCAGCCAGAGGTGATGATTCTACAGATGAGAAGAGACAAGTCCAGGCCGGGCGCAGTGGCTCACGCCTGTAATCCTAGTACTCTGGGAGGCCGAGGCGGGCGGATTGCTCGAGGTCAGGAGTTCAAAACCAGCCTGAGCAAGAGCGAGACCCCGTCTCTACTATAAATAGAAAGAAATTAATTGGCCAACTAACATATATAGAAAAAAATTAGCCAGGCATGGTGGCGTATGCCTGTAGTTCCAGCTATTCGGGAGGCTGAGGCAGTAGGATTGTTTGAGCCCAAGAATTTGAGGTTGCTGTGAGCTAGGCTGATGCCACAGCACTCACTCTAGCCTGGGCAACAAAGTGAGACTCTGTCTCAAAAAAAACAAAAAAAAAGAGACAAGTCCAGGTTCTAGTCCAGGCTCACATGGTTGGTCAGTTTCCACTTGGCCAGTTGTTCCCCAAAGCACACAGATGTCCTCTGTGTGTTGTCAGGCTGGGTCTGCTGCTTCTTGTGGACATGCCACTACATCTCTTAATGGAGGGAAGGGGCACCTGCACCTGAAGGGCTGGCCAAGCCTGTTGGCAGAGGCCCCAAGAGATGCACCTCAAGAGAGGGCTTGTCCTAGAAGCCAGTGGATGGATAGGGAAGGGGACAGGGGGGTGGCAACTTCTCCCCTTAGGAGTATACACCTGCCCCTCTCCAATGTAGCCATGACTGCCTGTGAGGGCCCTTGAGAAGTTACGAGATGTCTTTTTAAGCCAGAATCCTTACGTGCCTTGAAGGGACATCTAAGTAGCGCTTGGCTGACAGCTTGGATGGAGGGAGAGGTATTTAGTTAGGTGACCAGGAAGACACAAGCTTTGATCGGGGATGGTGGTTGGATACCCAAGGCAACCTTTTTCATTTAAATTTTTATTTGGAAATGACTTTAAACTTAACAGAAACATTGCAAGAATTGTCCAAGGAACTCCTATATACCCTCTACCTAGATTCACCCAGTGTTAATATTTTGTCTCATCTGGTGTATTATTCTCTTTCTATGTATAATTTCTTTTCTTAACACCATCTGAAAGTAAGTTTCAGAAATCAGGCCACTTGATCCATAAATACTTCAGTGTGCATTCCCGAGAATGAGGCCGTTCTCTTAAGTAACTACAGTATAGTTATAGAATTCAGGAAATTTAACATCAATACAATACTATTATGTCATCTGCGGTTCATGTTCCAGTTATGCCAATTGTCCCAATAATGTCTTTTTAGCCTCTTTTTTTTACTCATCCACAAGATTTGGTTCTTTTCTTTTTTTTATGATTTGGTTATTTGCTATTCACACTATTTTCAAGATCGCATAATTTATGTTCACATAAAACATGACTATGATCTGATAGATATGCAAAGCATAGGGAGGGTAGACTCCATTCTCATTGCTCAAATCCAGAAGGGCTTCCCTGGGGAGGTGGCATTTTAAAGAGAGGAGGCTGTTTTCAGGCTGAAGCCACAGAGGCAGGCACAGCAGTGAGAGTGTCCATGGTGCAACCATGCTCTGTCACACTGCGTAGGGTTTGGGCACTGGCATAGGGGACTCACAAGCCTTAGGAGGAAGATGGAGAGCATGCTAGGGAGTGGAAGATGGAGCTGGAAGAGCAGCCAGGGCTAGACCAGGGAGACAGAGTAGCCTCAGAAAGTCTGAACTACATTCTGAAGGCAGTGGGAGCTGCAGAAAGTTTTGAGAAGGGAAATGACACAGTGCCACAGCTTGGCCACAGAGTATGAGACTGTCGAATTCAATGGGGGAGGAGGAGGGGGATACCCATTCAAACAGGAAAATTCTCATCCTCCTGCCACTTCCTGGACCTACAGAAAACTCCATTGTTTAGCAGATCCATCAACGTGCTCTCTTAGTCCTTCCACACCTGGGAAGGAACATGACATGGAAGAGATTTCCCTTGTCAAAAAGAGGAAACTTCCTGCCTCTCAACCTCATTCGGGGCTAATCTGAGGGGTCAGAGAGAGCCGGGAGCAAACAGCACAGTCATGAAAGATTCATCTGCTGGAATAACACGTCCACGAACCAGTGGTGCTCTGGTCTGGGGTGCACACTGAAATCGCCTGGGGAGGGTTGAGAGCTACCCATGCCTGCTCTGCCCCAGAGATTCCGACCTTGTGGGTGTGGGGTGGGACAGGGCATTGGGGGTTTTTGAAAGAGCTCATCAAGTGCTTCTAATGAGTGGACAAGGCTGAGTGCCAGTCCCTTACTCTGTGCTGCACACGCTTTTACTCAGTAAACATCTATTATGCACCTACTATTTACCAACTGCAGTGCTAAGTGCTAGGCACACAAGAAAACGCCAGGAACATAACTGAATTCAAGAACGTCCCCTTATGTGTACGCTGCTGCATAGCATCGGGAGATGCCTAGTTTTTATAACTTCAATAATACAAGAATTTCTAATTTTTTGAATCACAAATGTTAAGGAGACCGTGTGTTATCTTTTAAGCACACAACAGCATACTTCAGCCACTCGCTTCTTTTCAGGCATTGGCAAAAATATGGTCTTACTGCCCCAGAGGGCACCCACACCACTTGACTCCCTGCCATGACGGAAGGATCCTTAAAGCTCCTTATCTTGAAAGCCGCAGTTAAAATATCAATCGTTCCTTTCTTCCGTCACCATCCTTTGAAGGTCTCTTGCCTGCTTGCAGATTTAGGAGGACATCAAGTTGAGACTGAGCAGTTTCTCGAGACCTCTCGTCTCAGCAGCCACCAGCCTGGCTTTGCAAGACCCCTGGAAAGCATCCCAGCTCACGAGCTTGCGGAATGACTGGGAGCCTTTTGATGTTTGGCCTCTTTATCTCAACTTTTCAAATTAGCTCATTCTGGAACAGTCACCCGATGACAGATGAGACTGTCGGGCCTGAGCCGCCAGCGGCCGCAGCAGCTGAACAAATGGCAGGGCAAGACCTGGCAGGAAGCTCAGGTCGAGGAGGGAATGGGCCAGGGTGGTGCCAGCCCATCCACAGGGTGGGGGTCGCCTCTGGTCTGCCCACAGCTGTGACCTCGAAGCTTTATTACCCCCTGGGAAAGGAAGGGCAAGGGAGTTAGGCTATGGGGGCACCTGATCCTGCTGCTTCTGCAAATTGCAGCGAGGGACTGATGTCACCCCACATACGGAAGACAGATGAGGAGCCAGGGGCAGCACCATTGTTCCAGAACAATAGGAGAGAGAAGGAGAGGGGATGTGAAAGCTATTTAAGCTGTTGCCATTCAGCACTTGCTAGATGGGAGAGGAAGGCAGTGGGGCAGGGCTTGGAAGGGGCAGCGGCAGGGCACTGAGCAGACAGGAACTCTGCAGAGGTTCAGGGAATGGTGTGGGGTGGAGAGGTCAGGACTAGCTACACCCAGACCTCAGCGGGTCTCGGGGACTCTTAGGTTCCACCACTGGGGGGTGAACTCTGCTTTCAGCTGGGATCCCCCCGTTACTTCGTATAACCAGCTGTGACTATAGGGTCCTGCAACCTACACCCAATAGCCATGCCCTTTGCCAAGGCAGTCGCCTCCCTGGAATAATAATCGTAATTCATATTTGAAATTTAATAAAATAGTAAAAAGGAAGCTAGGTCTTCTTTTTCTTCCTTATGTCCCTTTTTGTTTTTTCTTCTATTTCTCCCCCTTCCTCCAATCTGGTATCAAGAGCAAAAGGACAGCAAAAAGAGCCTTGGTTTGGAGTCTGACCAGGCTGGTTGGAATCTCAGCCTTATCTGGTTTGCAGCGGGGCCTTGGGCAAGTTACCTAACCTATCTGAGCTGCTGCTCACCTGTCCAGGGAGGGCAGTCCCGCTCCCTCAGGAGCAACTCTGGGCTCTCAGGGAGATCATGCTGAGAAATGCCCAGCATGTGCCTGGCACACAGCAGCCACTCACCAGTGTCACCTCCCTTGTGTTCACCTATCCAGAATGGCCTCACAGGAGTCCCCATTCTGAGCTTTCTTCCCCCCCCAGGGGGATGCCTTATGTGGACATGCTACAGCCAGAGTCTGTCACGAGAGCGTGCATGATGTGTACAGTGGCAGGGCTGGCCGGGGCCTCTCTCCTGGGCTCGGCTGTCCATGGGTGATCGGTGATCTCTCCAGGTGGGAAATAGCTGCCAAGTCCCAGCACCCCCATTCTTGGCTGCAGTGCTCTAACTTCTCTGGTCCAATGTTCATGGAATAAGCACTTATAAAAGTAGCACATGCAGCGGAGGCCCCACCCATAACCCCTCAGCACTCACTGTCCCACACACCCACTGCACAGCTTCTAGCTCCCTGTGCCTGCTGGGGCTTACTCTGGCCAGAGCCATTCACCCGCATGACAGGGCAGGTGCCAGGGAACTCATGGCCCCTCCCAACAGCAGCTCTGGGAGCCAGTGGGTAAAGGCCCGGCTCCCATGCCCTCAGTTGGGAAGACGGACACTGCCTCCCAGAGCCTCCCTGTGAGACTGAGCCCCGCTGCCTACAGCATGACCCTCCTGGGTCACATGCCTTTTATTTTCTATCCCCTCCTTGTCTCCCTTCTCCACTCCCTACTGCTGTTTCCTGGGGTTGCCTCCCAAATAAACTACTTGCTCTCACATCTTTGTGAGCAGATCACAACCAAGACAATAGAATGCGCCCTGTGGCTCTGTTCAGGGACCACAAACAGAACTGAGGAAGATTAGGTGGCCACTGCCCTTGGAGATTCAACTCTAAGGTGGAGCAGAGAAAGCCCACTGCCAGGTAACTGGCGCTGGCCAGCGTTCATTCATTCTCCTCTCCCCACACAGTGGCAACGTGGAGCGCTCCGGATCTCTGCATGACAACACGCTCATTCTGACAGTGCCGCTGATGCACGAAGTGGACACATCCATCACCGGGTGAGTAGCCGGTCCTGAGTTGCCAAAACACAGGGGTGCCCTCCAGTGGAACGCTGGGCTTCTCTGGTATGTGTAGCCTGGTCAGGAGCCAGGGGCTCTGCCCCTCCCCAGCCTTCCTCCCAGCCTGGAAAAGCAGAATGAAGCTTTAACTGCAGTGACGGGCACCCTCCTCACTCCTCGTTTCCTCCTCTGCCGCAGCTACCCACCCACCTGGTAGATAACAGAGAAGTTTGATGACAAGTTTAAGCCCCATCGTTTCTTTGAATGTTCTGTACACCTATATATGCATGTATTCCTCCCCCTCACCCCACCCCTCCAGAATGCCATATGGTTGGTAGCAGGCAGTGTGGTTCCTGGGATTAAAATCTCAGCCAGAAGCTTCTGGGCCAGAGGTTACAGCCAGATGTGTCCCAAAACCCGGCTCACAGGAGGGCCGCCTTTCTAATTAGCTTCACAGTCCAAGCTGGCTTTGCTCGTTTCTGTTAACTCCTTCTGCAGAGCCAGAGGCTGTTCTGCCTGATGTCTGTGATGGTCTGGACCAGGCAGGTAACCATTGCGACAGCCCCGCCATCTGTCCGGTGGAAGTCCACGGCCACTTAGTGCTGCTGGGATCCTTGGAAAGCAGGGCTGTGGCTGCGGTCTGTGGGGACCTGAAACAACCCAGATCGGTTTTCAGCCAAAGCCCGGGCCTGGAAAAATGAGAACTCAATTCCTGTTTCCAGCTTCAGAAAACAGAGCGCATACCTCTTTGATAGTGGAAAAAAGATTTGCACAATTAGTTTAGATCAAATGAAGACCCGTTGAACCCTGGACTCAAATGCAAGCTGAACTTTCTGGAGGTTCACAGTTTCTCATTTTTCGGTTTTCAAGTGCTCCTGGGTCCTGGCCTTGGCTAGAATTGGAAAGTCGATCTCTGCAGGAGGAGCCATCCCTGCGCTTGCTCACGCTGCCTGGGAGCCAGTGGGAGGGATCTCTGGGCTTTCCTGCTCCTGGGCTCTTGGCATTTTTGGTCGGGTGTTTCTTAGACATGAGGCACTGGTGGAATATGTTTGCAAAATAGCATATTTTTGCCTCTGTTCACAACTCTATTTTTAACTGTGTAGTTTATTTACTTGTCTCATCAGAGGCGCAGTGAGAATGTGCCCGGAACCAAGCCCTATCCTTGGGGACAAAGAGAAAATACTCCCCCACACGCATACTTGATCTTGTTGAGCCTTAGGAGACCTCATTGTGAAGTGTTAACAGCCCCTGATGAAGCCATCAGTTAAACAAACAAGTCCACCTCTGATCTTGTCAGGAATCTAAAACAGTTCTTGCCATTTGATAACACTGGGAACTCACTACATTACAAAAATAATGCACTTAAATTGAAAATAGGTGAGTTGGTGTCCATTCAGACTCAGTCTCCAAAATCATACGTTGTTGTGTGTGGGTAGGTGAGTGGCTTCTAGCATCCAGAATTTGTTATTTGTCTGGGAGTGTCAGTCTGAGCTTCTTTGCTCCTTGGGGATTTGTTCCTACAAGCAACGTTGTGAAAGCAGTGCTGCAAACTGAGCTTGAATTCTTATCCCCTCTTATGTGGCTGCTGTTTGAAATCTGAGGGAAAATGCTGTCATCGAACAGACTCAGCTTTCAAATACCTAATTTCTAGTCACCCCAGTAGTCTGACAAATTTAAGTTTTTTTTTAAATGAATTTGTCACAGAATGGGGTTTGGTATGCCAAATGTATAATTCATTTATATTTATTTTAAGAAGTTTATCATCCTCTTCTTTGATCCATAAAATGTTTCTTAAAAGGCAAAACAGAAAATGTATACTTTTATAATCCAGTTTTAAAAAAAAAAAATCAAAGCCATCATGGTCTTCCTTCTCGTTTTTATAAATGTCATCCCACCACATATTTCTCTATGTGGCTTGTTGATGTGACCTAAGAAGTGAGGAGACACTGCTAGAGATGTGTGTTCAGAAAGCACGGTCTGGCTGAGTCCATTCACAGGAAAGGAAAGAAGCAGTGACAGAAGAAAAGCCTTTGGTGGGAGACACTGGATTCCACAGAGACAAATGTTTGGGGTCTTCAGGATGGCAGGGACCACAAGTGCCCGACTGCGGGCTGGGATGACCGATCCCATATGCTTTCCTCTTTCAGAATCACGTCTCCAACCTCCTTCGTGTACGGCGAGTCTGTGGACGCGTCCAATTTTGTTCAGCTGGATGACTTGGAGTGTCATTTTCAGCCCATCAATGTCACCCTTCAGGTACCTGCCCCGGGAGACCACCTCTGTGGTCTGGGATGACAGAACGGCCCATGGGATGGGTCTCCTACTGAAAGACAGCTACAGGGCCAGGCTCTTTTCAGGATAAACGCTTCCCAGTCTGGTTGGCTGGTGTGTGCGTGTGCGTGTGATCTGTAACCACACACAGAATGAATCCCTTCCCCATCTGGTACTCTGCTGGGCAGACCCCTCTGCTTTTCAAGACTCGAAGGACAACTCCCATGACGAACCTCAGTTTGTCAGTCTTCCCCAAGAGGGCCTCTGGTGGTTGAGGTCTAGGTCCAGCCCAAACAGTCCCACAAGGACCCCTTTTCTGTTCTTCATCGTTCTGCACCTTCCAGGCAAGGGTGCCTCAGAGGATTTGCCATGTCCCCTTCCTCCTGGGGTTGTCATGCTGACTCAGCCAGGAACCCCCGCCTCCCACAGGGGACTGGCCTTTTAGAAGTGTATGTGTGACAGCAGAGCAGTCTGAGCACGGGTGGACCCCGAGGGAGGAAGCGAGCCGCTCCCTACCAAGCCCTGGCTGGCCCACCCCAGCCGCACGGGTATTGCCTCCCACATGTCCACTGGGGATGGACCGTGGGCCTCTTGAAAGACCCTGTTTCTTCTCTTAACTAAGGGTTGGCAAACTTCACGGGGTGAGTATAGTATTGTAGGCTTCGTGGGCCCTCCGTCCCTGTGGCAACTATTCAACTATGCTGTGGGGCAAAGGCAGCCATAGATAATACAGAAATAAAACTTTAGTTATGAACGCTGAAACTTGAATTACATGTAATTTTCACATGTCATGAAATGTTATTCTTCTTTTGATTTTCTTGCCCAGTCATTGAAAGACATAAAACCATTCTTAGCTCCTGGGCTGTAGGACAGCAGGCATTGGGCCAGATTTGGCCTGCAGGCCACAATTTGCTGACCCCCGTTTTAGATGCAAATTCTCCAGCCAGTGCTCTTCGACCTGAGAGTCTTTGAACGTAAAGCCGGAGGGAACCTCAGCGTCATCTAGTCCATCCCCCTCAGTTGACAAATACAGGGAAATGTGGGCCCAAGCAAGGAAGTATATGCTGAAGGTCCCAGCACTGGGAGCGGAGGGGCTGGGGCCAGAACTCATCGGGCACTGACTGAGCGCCGTACGACCCAGCACCCGGCCATGCGGAGGAAGTGAAGGAGAAGGAGATGGGCCCTTCTTGCCCCCAGTGCGCCGAAATCCAGATCCGGAAGTCACATCTCACGGCTCCCCAGTTCTAGCGCCCGGAGCTCTTCCCTGCCTCTTCCTTCCTTCCCCATGAAGAGGATGGTTTCCCACTCTGGCACTCACTGCTGTGGCCAAATAATTATTATTTTCTTTCCCTGTGGCCTCTCCTAGATGGACTTAAGGGATGACAAATAATGACAGGGTGAGGGGCCAGAGAAAGAGGCAGTAAAACATTTGCGGGCTCTGGCAGACAGTGGTCTTCCTCTCTCCAGAGTGTTCTCCCAGCAGCAGCCCTCAGGAGCCATGATGGATAACACATGTCCCCAGCCCGGGGAGGACGCGCCTCCCGACCAGCTAAGCCCCCGCTGTCACGCCCTGCCCGGGATTTACAGCGGGGAGAGGGAAAGATGGGGTTAGAGCTTGCTCTCCAGGCTGTGGCGTGGCTGCTGCGAGCAGCACCTCTGTGTTTCTGAATCGCTTCTAAGAATTAGTTTATTTTTTTTCCCCTTTACTTTTTGTAATTGGATAGAAAACAGATAAAGACCAGATAGACTTATTTCATTTTAGTAGTTTATACTCTTTCCTACCCTTATATTTTTTTGAGGTGCCTAAGAATAAAAGATACAGTCAAGAAGATTATTTAGATTATTTAGAGGAGCTCGAATTATACAGACCTTGTAATGAAGAAGGTAAGGGTGTTGAAAGAAGGAGGCGAGAAGAAAAGCAGTTATGTGAAAGATACTGAATGTCATCACCCTCTGAACAAAAAGAAAGAGAGAAAGAAACCCCAGGCCGTGCAATTTATCCTTCTAATTGTTTCTCTGAGTGTATTTTTACAGGGAGCTTAAAGTTCGGTATTCAAGCAAATGGCTTCCTTCACATCTGACCTGAAATAGGACCCGGGCTAGAGAATCTGGCCCTGGGGAATGAGTGATTGGCGTGCCCCTGAGAGGAGACAGAATCAGCTAGGTCTGAATGATCGATAGTGTTTGCCATCGACTAGAAGGAGATCCCTCTGTATTAGCAAGGCGTACCTTTTCCCTGAGAATCCTCTGACGACTCAGTTATCGGAGTAATTGTTGTTATTGTGGTCGTCCTGCAGGAAGGTCACTGTCCAGGTTGGTGGTGATAATGACCAGGAGGTAGAAACAGAGGGAGACGAGAAGGCCAGAAATATGGAAAAAAACCTTCTATATTTCCTTATTCTAGCAATACCATTCCTGAAGAAGAACACACAAGACTTTCCATAAGAGCAGATCTTTCTATATCTTTTAGAATCTGTGATTCAACAAGCTACCTAGTTGTTTAAAAACTCCACTGCAGTTGCAGATGGAAGAAAGGCAGAAATACTAGTCTCAGGCTGCTTTCTACATTTCATCACGTGAGGTTTTTTTTAAGTGGAAATAAGAACTTTGTCAGCCCTTGACGGGCTTTTTGGCATGAGGAGTCAAAGCATTTCCCCACCTGAAAAACAATGGTGAAAAATAACGTAGACGTTGCACATGAACGTTTGCAGAGAATCCAACATTAAGACATTTGTTAAGAGTAAATACAGTTATACCAGCTTTCCCATCCTCCTGGCTCTGAAGAATGAAATAGTGTAGAACAGAGTCCTTTCTTCTTTGCTCACCCCATTCATGCTTGAATGGGGATTCCCCGGACATGTCAGGAGATTTCTTTTTGATTCTGTGCTCTCATGTTTCATTTCAAATCAGTTATTTCAATTGTGATTCAATGCTGTTTCCTTTCCTTGTGTCTTAGGGTGTTGTTTCGGTGATTTTTTTTTTTAAAATCAGGAGTTGGCAACAACCACTCCTCTGCTCTATCTTGTTTTCTTAATTTATTTATTTTATTCTTTGAAGCCAAACCAACTATTACAAATGAAGACATAGTTTTCTAGGCAAGAGCTGGCTGCAGCTAGATCCCTATACATGCTGTCGTGTGTGAAGAGGCCTGGTTAGGTTTCCACCCCTTTTTTGTGTCTTCGCCCTTCTGACCTCAACTTCCGAGATGCCCCTGAAGTTCAGAGAATCCCTGAATTCTCTCTCTAGTCCCCAGGCCACCAAGCAGCATTTCACTTCTTTCTTCCTCTCTCCTACTTACTTCCTACTCAACTTTGTATTTATTTTTTAACTGACAGAATTATGTATGTTTTACTCATCTTTTTAAAAATAACATCTTTATTGAGATACTACTGTGTTCCTTAAAGTTCACGTTTAATGTGCACAATTCAATCATTTTAGTATGTTTACAGAGTTGAACAACCATCATCATCATCTAATTTTAGAACATCTGTATCACCCCCCAAAAGAAATTCTGTGCACATTAGCAATCACTCCATATATTAATTTTCTATTACTGCTGTAACAAATTCCCACAAAGTTAGTGGCGTAAAACAACACAAATTTATTATCTTACAGTTCTAGAGGACAAAAGTCCAAAATGGGTCTCACTGGGCTAAAATCAATTCCCAGCAAGGCTGCAGTCTTTCCTGGAGGCTCCAGGGAAGGACCAATTTCTTGCCTTTTTCAGCTTCTAGAGGCAGCTGCATTCTTTGGCTCATGGCCGCCTTCCATCTTCAAAGCCGGCAGTGGCTGGTCAGATCTTTGCCATGATACCATCTCTCTCATTCGACTCTTCTGGCTCCCTCTTCCCTATATAAGTGCCCTTGTAATTACAATGTGCAATATCCTTGGATAATCCAAGATAACCTCTTTTACTTTTCATTTATTTTTTGAGACAGACTCTCGCTCTGTTGCCCTGGCTAGAGGGCCGTGGCATCAGCCTAGCTCACTGCAACTTCAAACTCCTGGACTCAGGTGATCCCCCTGCTTAGCCACATGGGTAGCTGCAACTATAGGTACACACCACCACACCCAGCTAATTTTTTTCTATTTTTAGTAGAGACAGGGTCTCACTCTTGCTCAGGCTGGTCTCGAATTCCTGACCTCAAGCAATCCTTCCTCCTTGGCCTCCCAGAGTGCTAGGATTACAGGCATGAGCCACCACCACGCCCAGCCCAATGGCCTCTTTATTTTAAGGTCACTTGATTAGCAACTTTAATTGCCCATTGCCATGTAACATTCACAGTTTCCACAGATGAGGACATGGACATCTTTGGGGGCCAGTCATGCTGCCTGTCACACTCCCTTTTCTCCCTACCCCCAGCCCTGGGCAACCATAATCTACTTTCCAGCTATATAGACCTACCCATCTGTTTTATTCACCTTCATATTTCATTTCTTCCTTGAGTTTCATGTTCATCCTTTCCTTTATCTGATTGCTCTTATTAGTCTCTCTGTGGCCACTAGCTTTTCCCTCATTTCTCAGGGAACTACTGGCTTCTGGAGACAGAATATGGAGAGATAGTAGGGAAGATAAGAGGTGTAAGATTTTCTAGAACCAAATGCTAAGACAAAAAAGAGGTGCACAGATATCATCAAACGATATTAGCAAGTGAGGAGCTGCAAATTGCCTAGAAACCAAATCAGCTGACTGGTGCAGTAAAAATAGACCTTCCTGTAAGAAAGATCTACTTTGTCTATGAGGGTCTCTATTACCTCAAACTGTCAAAGGAAAGAGGTTGGACCAGCTCAGGGGTTCTCATGGGGTGGTTCCTGGGTCAGCAGCAGCAGCATCTCCTGGGAACTTGTTAGAAATGCAAATCCTCCAGCCCCATCCTAGCCTTACTGCGACAGAAACTCTGGGCATGACTCCCGCCACATGCCCCCACCCTGTGTTTTTAGCAACTCCCTCAGATGATTCTGACATTATGTTAAAAACTTGAGAACCATTAGACTAGATAATGATGTCTGAGTTCCCACCAAATGTAACAGGGTATGAGTAAATTTCTAGGTATGCAAAAAGAAATATAATTTTTAGCAGGAAGAAAGAAGATAAGAAAATGCTAGAAGGGAATAAGGTAATTTGAAAGTTTGGGGGTTTTAAGTACATAGTATAAGGATTTCAATTTTGTTGAAATTTCCCATCCTTCAATATTTCACTTCAAGTCCTGACCTTCCAGATCCAAACCCTAGAGTCTCTGTATAGGATTTCAAAGAATCTTAGAGTGTCATTGCATGACAGGACATGAAGATCTGTTATTTTCCCTTAAAACTTGCTGTGTGTGTTCCACACCCACAGGTCTACAACACTGGTCCGAGCACCCTTCCTGCGTCATCTCTCAGCATCTCCTTCCCCAATAGACTCTCGTCTGGTGGCGCAGAGATGTTTCATGTCCAGGAAATGATGGTGAGTTCCCTGCTGCTTTCAGACTTGAGCCAGTGCTTTCGGATTTTGGATTCCACCTCACCCTGATGTCCACCCTGGGGGCCCAGAAAAGCTAACTCGTTCTACCCTTGGGAAGCATACCTGGGAAAGCTGGGAGACGTGTGATACCTGAATTTCTGCATTGAGACAGTTTGGTTAATGCCATAGGAAGTCCTTTTTGAGGATGGGAAAGGGTTAGTTATAAACCCAACTCATGAGATGGACTTCTCTGGATCTGGGAACCTCTGGCAGCTGTCTGCAGTCTCGTGTGTGTCTGAGTGCATTTTGCTGAGAAGATCTGCAGCATTCATAAAGATTGTCAAAGGGCTACTGATGCCTAAAGATAAAGGACATAAGTGTAGGTTGAAACTCCAGTTTATATGCAGAATATGCAACTCTACCTGATCCTAAGTCAAGTGTAGATGATGTTTTTCTCAAGGGAAGCTTGATAACTGTATATGACCATGCTGCCCATCTCTTTGAAACATTCTACTTGGCTTCCAGGACTTCACATTCTCTTGGTTTCACCTTTCTCACTGGCTTTTCTCCTAATCTCCCCAACTTCTAGAGGGCCCAGGTCCTCCTATATTCTACACTGGTCTCTAAGATCTCACCCAGACTCATGGCTTTAAATCCAGCCTGTGCTGACACTACCAAATTTTTCTCTCCAGTCCAGACCTTGGCCATGAATTCCAGGCCTTGATAGCCAACTATCTTTAGGCCATCTCTACCTGGATGCCTAACAGGCATCTCAGTATTATCCAGAACTAAACTCTTGACAGTACCCTTCCACACCTTCTTCTCCCTCAATCTTCCCTGTCCCTGAAGAGAGCTACTCCATCCTTTAATTGCTCAGGTCAAAAACCTGGGGTCATCCTTGATGCCTCTCTTTTCCCCCACACTTCACATTCAACCCATGAGCAAACCTGATGTCTCCACCCTCACAACAAATCCAGAATGTTACCACTTTCTACACCTCCACATCCAGCACCCTGGTCTAAGGGGTAATCAGCTGTCACCTGGGTTATTGCAGCAGTCCCCTCACTGGGGTCCCTGCTTCTGCCCCAGTTCCTTGCAGTTCATTCTTGACCTAACAGCAGAGCGATCCTTCCAAAATATAAATGAAGTCATGTCACACCTCTGCTTAAACCTGCCAGTGGTTTTTTTTCTTCCCACATCCCTCCAGAAGCTCTGCTGGCCTCATAGTCTATCACCTGTGGCTCTCTGACCTCATCTCCTCCTCCTTTTCCCCACTTTCCTCTGCACAAGCCTCATTTCCTCCTTGCTGGTCCTAGGGTACACTGGACACCCTCCCAGCTCCAGAATTTTGCATTCCATCTTCTCCACCTGGGATGCCCTTCCCACAGCTATGCAAGTGACCTCCCACCTCACCTCCTTCCGGTGCTTGCTCGGTTGTCACCTTTTCCGTGAGACCTCCCTGACCGCCCTGTTTCCCAGCATGCCTCATCCCCCATTCCGGCTCGTATTTGACCATAACCCTTGTCACCAGCTGATGTCACATCTATTTTCTTATTAGGCTAATTTATCTGCCTCCTCCCCACCCTCTACAATATGAGGGCAGTGATTTCTATCTGCCTGCTCACTGCTGTATCTCCAGGACCAAATGCAGTGTTTCGTGTCTTAGTCTGTTTGTGTTGCTATCAAGGAATACTGGAGGCTGGGTAATTTATAAAGAAAAGAGGTTTCTTTGGCTCATAGTTCTGCAGGCTGTACATGAAGCTTGGTGCCAATATCTGCTTTTGGTGAGGGCCTCAGGGATCTTCCAATCAAGGTGGAAGGGGAAGGAGGTATGTCACATGGTAAGAAATGGAGCAAGGGACAGAGGATAGGTGCCAGACTCTTAACCAACCAGCTCTCTCATGAACTAGTAGAGCCAGAACTCACTCATTACCATGGGAGGGCACTATGCCATTCATGAGGGATCCGCCCCATGACCCAAACACCTCCCACCAGGCCCCACCTCCAACAGTGGGGATCAAATTTCAGTACGAGATTTGGAGGGGCAAACCATCCAAACGGTATCACTTGGCATATGATATATGCTCAACAAATGTTTGTGGGCTGAAATAATAAATCCACAATATAACACAGAGTCATTTACTCTTTCTCAGTGAATTCAGGAAAGTCTCCTATTGATATAAATCCTGACAGAATCCTTTTGCTCAGCAATTTGGATTTCGACCGCTGAGCAATGATTTAACACTTCTAACTTATGTCCTTGTATCAGAAAGCTCAGGGAGCCACTTGTGTCCCAGATGCAGAAGTGGCGAAGTGTGATGGGGGTACCTCCTGGGAAGGCCTGGGGCACAAAGGTCACCACACAAAGAGAGCAGGTGCAGACTACCTGGAGAAGATTGTGACAACATTGCTCTCCATATGGGTGCATGAGAGACATTCAGCCAAAAGGACAAACTATTTCCATAGATCGCTTGAAAATCGGGCAGCAAGGCCCACAGCCTGTGACTCATCTGAGCCCAGAGTGGGACAGGACACAGCCCACAGGGTGGAGGCACAGAAAACATTCTGTGATGGTGATAACAGTTTCTGGCCTTGCTGTCCTCCTGGGTCACATGTGCGGAAACCCAGAACCATGTGAATGGTGAGTGTAGAACAGGTAACTCCTCCTGAAGTGCCTGCTCCGTTGGTTTCACCCCTCATGATATTCCATTCACACTCCATGGCTTGCCCTCGTGTGGGGGCTCTGAGCTGGCAGAAGAAAAGCCCCCAGTGTTCTGTACCCACAGTGTACCATGGTTTGAACTTAGCATGAGGCTAACAAACCACACGTGTTCCTGTCTACACTCTTAAGTATTACTAACCATACTGACCACATCACCTTTCCCCCCAACATCTAGGGATGTCCTTGTATTTTTATTTCAAAATATTACAGGAGTACAAATGTTTTGGTTACATGTATCGATTTTGTTATGCTTGAGTCAGGGTTATATGTGTGCCCATTGCCCAGATAGTGTTCATTGTACCCAGGAGGTATGTTTTTGCCCAATCCTTCCTCTCCATCCCCCCATAAGCCCCACTTGATTTACACTAGGTTTTACTTCCCTCTGTGCACATGTGTGCTCATCAGATAGTTCCAATTTAATTACATGTATTTGTTTTTCCATTCTTTAGATACTTCACTTAGGATAATGGTTTCCAGTTCCATCCAAATTGTTGCAAAAGGTCTTAATTCATCCTCTTCATGGCACGGTAGTATTTCACTGTGTGCGTGTGTATGTGTGTGTCTGTACACACCATGTGTTGTTAATACAATCATGAATTGATGGATACCTGAGTTGATTCCACATCTTTGCAATTGTGAATTGTGCTGCAATAAACATTTGTGTGCAGGTGTCTTTTTGATAAAATGACTTCTTTTCCCTTTGGGTAAATACCCAGGAGTGGGATTGCTAGATCAAATGGTAGGCCTAGTCTACTTTTAGTTCTTTGAGGAATCTTCATACCATTTTCCATAGAGGTTGTACTATAATAGTACAGGTCAATTTGCATGACTTTGTGTAGAATTGAGTTTTTCTCTTGGAGTTGATTTCTAGTTTTAGTCCACTGTGGTCTGAGAAGATACATAGTATAATTTCTGGGTTTTTTTAAATTTGTTGATACATGTTTTGTGGCCTAACATATTACCTGTCTTGGAGAATGTCCCATGTGCTGATGAGGAGAATGTATATTTAGTAGTTTTTGGTAAAATAGTCTGTAGTGAGTGTTAGACCCATTTTTTTCTAGAGTCCCATTTAAGTCCAGTATTTCTTTCTTTATTTTCTGCTTGGATGATTTGTCCAGTCCTATTAGTGGGATGTTGAAGTCCCCAGCAATTACAATGCTGCTGTTTATCTCTTTGCTTTGATCTAGTAGATTTTGCTTTGCAAATCTTGGGCACTCATGTGTTAGGTACATAAATATTTAGGATTACTAAGCCTTCTTGTTAAATTGCTCCCTTTATCTTTTTTTTTTTTGAGAGAGAGTCTCACTTTGTTGCCTGGGCTAGAGTGCTGTGGCATCAGCCTAGCTCACAGCAACCTCAAACTCCTGGGCTCGAGCGATCCTTCTGCCTCAGCCTCCCGAGTAGCTGGGACTACAGGCATGCACCAACATGCCCGGATAATTTTTTCTACATATTTTTAGCTGTCCAATTAACTTCTTTTTATTTTTGGTAGAGATGGGGTCTCACTCTTGCTCAGGCTGGTCTCGAACTCCTGAGCTCAAATAATCCACCCATCTCCGCCTCCCAGAGTGCTAGGATTACAGGTGTGAGCCACCGCACCCGGCCTCCTTTTATGTTTATATAATGACCATCTTTATCTCTCTTTACTATTGTTGATTTAAAGTCAGTTTTATCTAATATGACAATGGCTACACTGCTTTCTTTTGGTTTTCATTTGTATTGAATATTTTTTTCCATCCCTTCACCTTGAGTCTGTACGAGTTCTTGTGGATTGACTATGTTTCCTGGAGACAGCGGATACCTGGGTTGTGTTTTTTCATCCATTCAGCAAGCCTGTGTCTCTTGAGTGGGGCATTTAGACCATTCACGTTGATTGATAGAATTGATATGTGGCATGCTGTTCTGTTCATCCTGTTGGGTAATACCTTTTTGCTTTGTTTTACCTCTTGTGCTATTGTATTATATGAGCTCTGAGCTTTAGCTTTTGGGTGGTTTTATACTGGTGGATGTCTATTGTGTTCATCCATGTATTATGCAGTTCTGAGTATTTCCTGCAGGTCTTATCTTGACAAATTCCCTCAGTGCTTCTCTGGACAAGTCTTTATTTCTCCTTCATATATGAAACTTTTGTTTTGCAGGATACAAAATTTTAGGCTGACAGTTGTTCTGTTTAAGAAGACTGAGACTGGAGCCTCAAACCTTTCTGGCTTGTAAAGTCTCAGTTGAAAAGTCTGCAGTTAGCCTGATAGGTTTTCTTTTGTAAGTTACTTGATGTTTTTGTCTCACAGTTTGCAGGAGTTCTCCCTTTGTGTTGACTTTGGTCAGTCTGGTGACTGTATATCTTGGTGATTGCCTCTTTGCAATCAATCTTCTAGGTGTTTATTGAACTTCTTGTACCTGGATGTATAAATCTCTAGCAAGACCAGGGATGTTTTCCTCAATTATTCCCTCAAATAGGTTTTTCGGCATTTGTGCATTTTCTTCCTTGCCCTAAAGGCCACCTATGATTCTTATATTTGGATATAAGAATATATTATTAAGAATATATCTTCTTATTTCTCTGTTCTTTATTTTTTAGTTAATTTGAAGGAGTTGTCTTCAAGCTCTAAGATTCTTTATTCTGCCTGGTCTAGTATATTCTTAAAACTTTCCACTGTGTTTCATATTTCCTTAAATGAATTTTTCATTTCTACAAGTTCTACATTTTTTTTAATATGTCCATCTCTTTAGTGAATTTTTATTCATTTCCTGAATTGTTTTCTGGTTTCTTTGAGTTGTTTTTCCCTTTTCTCTTGGATTTCATTGAGCTTCCTTAGAATCCATGTTTGGAATTCTTTATCTATCATTTCAATATTTTCATTTTGGTTGGTATCCATTACTAGACAGCTGGTGTTACCTCTCAGGGGTGTCCTTTCGCTCTGATTTTTCATACTTTCAGAGTTCTTTGACTGATTCTTATCTGGGGCAGCTGTCACTTCTTATTTTTGGATTTTCTTTTGTTTAAATAAAGCTTTTCCCCCCTTCATTCATAAGGGTATGTCTGTAGCATATGTTGGTTAAGAGTCTTTGGCTTTGCTTCTGGGTGTTTCAATGGTAATCTAGGTTCTGGATGGATGCCTTGGTTATAGATATCCTTAGTGTGGTGGTTTTCTCATTTGCTAGTTGTTTATAGGCTGTAGCAGTGGTGAGCTACATGTGTGGGCAGATTCCCTCTCTCTGTTTGATGAGGGACAGTGGAGCTTTTTGAAATCCTTTCTCTTTCCCCAGCCCTGTGATCTTCTTAACAGTGTGAATTGTATTGGCATGCCCAGTTTACTCTCTGAGACATAGTTAGTGCTTGTGGCTAAGGATCAACCACACCCTACATGACTGAGTCAGTAAATGCTGTAAAGGGCTGTGCAAATTGACCTCCCTGTCAGTAGGTGCTACTTGCCAGAAGGAACAAGCTACCATATTGTTTTGGGGACCTGTGACTCGCTCTAGTCCCTTAGGAGAAACACTTGAATGCCCCAGGTGGTAGGTTGAGCCCTGAAACTTGCAGATGAGTCCATATTCTCTGCCACAGAGGCAGGTGGGGAGTGTGGTTGCACAGGGCTGGGTTAGGTGAGCCTGCCCATAGGATCCACAAAAGCTGGTAAGGTAGCTGTTTTGGCAGAGGTCAAAGGTCTGCTCCCAGCTTCTTGGGAAAGCTGCCAGGGAAATGGTGAAGTGGCTCCACCAGCCATAAAGTCTACTTGTTGGGGAGGGGCCGTCTGAGATTCACAACCTGGCTGTCAGAAGCAGGTTTTGCTGCTTTCCCCTCTTCCATGCTCCATGGTCTCCCTCCAGCATCTGCCAGAAGGCAAGAGCTCAAATTGTTAATAGGTGAGCTCACCGACAAGTATGCTGCATCTGGGACCCATGCTGCATAGGCTCCCTCACCTCCCAAGGTTAGTTCACAAATCTCCCTCCTGTGCCCCCAAGCGAAACAGTTGAGTCCCGGGGTACAGAATCTGGCCTGCATGCCTGTCCCCAGGTTCCTGAAGATAGATCCCTGACTATACCAGGGAGAAGCATGTTGGTCCTGAGTTGCCCATGGGGTGCTCAAGTGGGCTTCATGTCCCTCTGCTTTGGGCTGTGCCCTGCTCTGTTGGAGCACCTGGGCAGGCAGCACGTGGGAGGGTCAGTGAGGAGGGAGCTCACAGTCCGGGCACCCCTTATTCCACTGTAGGTCTTCAAGAGGAAAGGTTTGAACCCCACACTCTGTGGAAGTCCCGGTGTGGTGGACGCACCAACAGAGGGGGAGAGCAGGTCCTGTGAGCTCCAGCTCAGTTGTCTCTCTTGGCAGCCTCGTGCAGGAGAGGGAAAGGGGAGGAAAAGGGTCTCAGTGGAAGAAAGCTAGCACTCTGGTCATCTCTGTCCCCAGGACTCCCAGCCCCCTGTGTCTCTCACATCCTGGGCTAGAGTTGGGAAATGTTTGTGTGGGAACAAGACAAAAACTGAGGGGCTGAAGCTCCCCAGGGATGACAAAGGCACACAGTGGGTGGAGAAGCAATATGGCTTCTCGGCTCAGGTCTGCAGTGATGGGAAGCGGTCCCAAGGGTGCTGGCAGCCTGGTGCTTTGTCCTCAAGAAACTTCCAGTTCACTGGCAGCAACAGCTTTTGGGCTCACGTGGGTAGAAGGGCTCTCCAGCAGCTTGGGAGTCCGCTGACTACCAAAGGGACAGAGAAACAATCTACTCCACCTACCCTTCTTGCTGCTCCCAGCTTCTCAGGTTGATCTCTGCCAATATCTTGCTCCTTCTTGTTCTGCTCCACAACTTATTTCTGTGGAATCTCTGGTAGGTTCTGGTATGTTTCCCTCATAATTACAACCTACCTATGTTTGTTTGTTAGTTTGTTTGTTTTTCATCTAAAACATTTCCTCCTTTCTGAAACGATCTGATAGCTAGTGTCTCTGGTCCTCCATCTTGGCTCTCTCTCCAGGAATGTCCTTTCCATGGAGCATGTTCTCTAAGAGTTGTTCACATGGATATCAGTAGTGTTGTAGGGAGAATTTTTTTCTCCATAGGCAAAATTATTTATTGACTAAAACAGGAAGTTTAACTTAATCAGATATCTCAAAACCAGTATACCCCTTTTCCTCTTTACTGATCATGGGGCCAAGGAAGAGCCCCTGGAACAGACTTTGGAGTACATTTATAAATAGCTGGCTTGCATGGGAGGCATTGGAAGTCATTTTCCTGAAGATTTGTAGAACTGCCTGACTGTCAGTCTAGCTGAGTAAACCCTCAAACTCCCAATTGGTGTGAGCTGGCTGCATTCTGTTCTTAGAGTTCTTAGAAGCAAACTCTGGATTTTCAAAACTATATTTAGAATTTTCACAAAGTAACAGAATTCTCAAGGGTGGCCAAGCCTCCAGTTGGATAGACCAGCCCCAGGGTGGGGAACCTTTTCATGTTGGAAGGC
This sequence comes from Mirza zaza, assembly GCA_008750895.1. Classification (NCBI taxonomy): domain Eukaryota; kingdom Metazoa; phylum Chordata; class Mammalia; order Primates; family Cheirogaleidae; genus Mirza; species Mirza zaza. The sequence continues at coordinate 26,454 of VSMD01107115.1, forward strand.
CACATTAATTTAGTCATAATCAAATAAGGCCACATTCAAGAAACTTCAATTAGATATGCTTAAAAATGTGCATTATTTTGTAAAAAAAAATCTACTGTGCACTTAATAATTTTAAAAAATGAAAGCTATTTATGAATTTTAAAGTTAACTAACCTTTTAATGACTTTGTTGTGTCTGCTTTTTGTCAAAAGCACTTGAATATTTGGTTGCAGCATGGAGGTTCTCAATTTTAGTTGATTGCCTAGATGGATCACACACAAAAGGAAACTGTAAAACAAATGCACTTTGAAAACAGATATAAAAATTCTAAATAAATGTTTGCAAATGGATTCCAATTAGGAGAATAATATATTCTGAGTAAAGTAGGATGTAATCCAGGAATGCTAGGTTGGTTCTCCATGAGGAAACTGATTAATATAATTAATTGATATTGATATCAAAAGAATTAGAAGAAAAATCACCAGATAATCTTGTAAGGGCTTTTAAAAAGCCAAAAATTAAATTCAACACCCCTGTATGATTTTTTAAAAGTTCCCAGTAAAGAAGACACAGAAGGAAACTTCCTCAATTTGACAAAGGTCCTTTACTAGAAACCTATAGAGAACTTCAGCCCAAGAAAGGGACAAGGCATGAGTCCCTCCTGTTGCCTCTTTAGTTGAGTAGTGTTGGAGGCCCTAACAACAAAAAGAAGTGAATAACCTTTATCACAAAAAAATAAAAGTATCCCTATTATAAAAAATGTTATCGTCTTCCAAAAAAAATCCAAGAGAGTCACTGAGTCACTGTGAGGACTCATGAGTGCAGAACATAAAAGCTGAGGATAACGTCTAAACCAGGAGTCCTCAAACTTTTTAAACAGGGGGCCAGTTCACTGTCCCTCAGACTGTTGGAGGGCTGGACTACAGTTTAAAAAAAACTATGAACAAATTCCTGTGCGCACTACACATATCTTACTTTGAAGTAAAAAAACGGGCAAAAATACCCGCATGTGGCCCGCGGGCCATAGTTTGAGGACGCCTGTCTAAACTGCCTGGCCTTCGGATGCAAGCCCCTGGAACACACAGACCCGCCTGCAGGGGGTGGAAGCCCTACTGGATCAAGATGTTTATGTACAACCTCTGAACAATCATTTAAGCTATACTGATCCAGAGCAACCCCTTTGAAACCAGGCTTAAAAATAAAGCAAGTGTAAAACTGGGCAGAAACATCAGAGGCTATACACCCCAGGGAAACAAACTCCACAGTTAGTTCAGGCATGTCACTGAATAAACAAAACAAAACAAAAATAGTAATAGCTAGCCTCAAGGGGAGTGGTGAGAATCCAGAATCGCTGTAATATATAATCTAAAAGGTTCAGTTTAAATATATATATATCCACTTGTATGTAGATACAGATTTCACACAAAGAAACAGAACCTTTGCACAGAAAGAAAAAAACAGTAGAAACTGTCACCAAGGAACCCAGATGTTAGACTTAACAAAGACTTCAAAGCAGCTATGATATGTTTAAAGAACTGAAAGAAATCATGTTTAAATAAAGCATGATAGAAATAACCCACCAAATAGAAAATATCAATAATATTATTGATAGATAAAATAAATGGAAATTAGTGGATAATAAAATAGATGAAAAACTATAAAAAAACCAAGTGGAAATTCTGGAATTAAAAGTAAAATACTTAAAGTGGAAAATGCATTAGAGGGGCTCAATAGCAGATTTATGCTGACAAAGAATCAGCAACGGAAGATGAATCAGTACAGACCATCCAATCTAAAGAATGGAAAGAAAAAAGAATAAACAAAAAACAAGCATAATGTGCAAAAATGAACAAAGCCTCAGAGACCTTTGGTATGCTTTATGAGACACCACAAAGCATATCCAAATACACACAGTTGGAGTTGCAGAAAAAGAAGATAAAGAGAAGGGAGCAAAAAAAACATTTGAGGAAATAATGGCCTCAAACAGTGGAGATGTATAGACTATTCAGTAATAGTCTAGAAGGCAATTGGCTATCCATTTGGGAAGACATGGCAGAAAACCTATACTTCACAGGAGGAAAAAAATATGATTTAAAGTCATATGTAAAAAAAAAAAAGACATGCACAGAAAGTATCAAATATTTTTATAATCTTTGAATGGGAAGCCCTTCTTCCTAAGCAAAATTATAAAGTCCAAATCATAAAGAAAAGATTGACAGATTTGGCGGGGCCGGGCCCGCCCGCCGGGGGAGCCGCCGCCAGTGGCCGAGGAGGCGGCGCGGCGGATGGCGGCCCCAGAGTAGCGCCAGCGCCGCGACATGTGGATTTGGGATATGAATTCATTTGAAAAACCACTTTGGGGGTATGAACGTGATTTCCGATGAAACTGGATTGGAATAATTTTCATGGTCTTTGTGTATTTATATGTATATATTTTAAAATTTTGCATTTGACTTAAAGTGCCATGAGAAAATTTGCATATTGCAAGGTGGTCCTAGCCACCTCCTTGATTTGGGTACTCTTGGATATGTTCCTGCTGCTTTACTTCAGTGAATGCAACAAATGTGATGAAAAAAAGGAGCGAGGACTTCCTGCTGGGGATGTTCCAGAGCCAGTACAAAAGCCTCATGAAGGTCCTGGAGAAATGGGGAAACCAGTCGTCATTCCTAAAGAGGATCAAGAAAAGATGAAAGAGATGTTTAAAATCAATCAGTTCAATTTAATGGCGAGTGAGATGATTGCCCTCAACAGATCTTTGCCAGATGTTAGGTTAGAAGGGTGTAAAACAAAGGTGTATCCAGATAATCTTCCTACAACAAGTGTGGTGATTGTTTTCCACAATGAGGCTTGGAGCACACTTCTGCGAACTGTCCATAGTGTCATTAATCGCTCTCCAAGACACATGATAGAAGAAATTGTTCTAGTAGATGATGCCAGTGAAAGAGACTTTTTGAAAAGACCGCTAGAGAGTTATGTGAAAAAACTGAAAGTACCAGTTAATGTAATTCGAATGGAACAACGTTCTGGGTTGATCAGAGCTAGATTAAAAGGAGCTGCTGTGTCTAAAGGCCAAGTGATCACCTTTCTGGATGCTCATTGTGAGTGCACAGTAGGGTGGCTGGAGCCTCTCTTAGCCAGGATCAAACATGACAGGAGAACAGTGGTATGTCCTATCATTGATGTGATCAGTGATGACACGTTTGAGTACATGGCAGGGTCTGATATGACCTATGGCGGATTCAACTGGAAGCTCAATTTTCGCTGGTATCCTGTTCCCCAAAGAGAAATGGACAGAAGGAAAGGTGATCGAACTCTTCCTGTCAGAACACCTACAATGGCAGGAGGCCTTTTTTCTATAGACAGAGATTACTTTCAGGAAATTGGAACATATGATGCTGGAATGGATATTTGGGGAGGAGAAAACCTAGAAATTTCTTTTAGGATTTGGCAGTGTGGAGGAACTTTGGAAATGGTTACGTGCTCACACGTCGGGCATGTGTTTCGGAAAGCTACACCTTACACGTTTCCAGGAGGCACGGGGCAGATTATCAATAAAAATAACAGACGACTTGCAGAAGTGTGAATGGATGAATTCAAGAATTTCTTCTGTATAATTTCTCCAGGTGTTACAAAGGTAGATTATGGAGATATATCATCAAGACTTGGTCTAAGACAGAAACTACAATGCAAACCTTTCTCTTGGTACCTACAGAATATTTATCCTGATTCTCAAATTCCACGTCACTATTTCTCACTGGGAGAGATACGAAATGTGGAAACAAATCAATGTCTAGATAACATGGCTAGAAAAGAAAATGAAAAGGTTGGAATTTTTAATTGTCACGGCATGGGAGGAAATCACGTTTTCTCTTATACTGCCAACAAAGAAATTAGAACAGATGACCTTTGCTTGGATGTTTCCAAACTTAATGGCTCAGTCACAATGCTTAAATGCCACCACCTAAAAGGCAACCAGCTTTGGGAATATGACCCAGTGAAATTAACCCTGCAGCATGTGAACAGTAATCAGTGCCTGGATAAAGCCACAGAAGAGGATAGCCAGGTGCCCAGCATTAGAGACTGCAATGGAAGCCGGTCCCAGCAGTGGCTTCTTCGAAATGTCACCCTTCCAGAAATATTCTGAGACCAAATTTACAAGAAAAGAAGAAATAAGGATTGACTGGGCTACCTCAGCACACATTTCTGCCACATTCTTACGTAGCAAAAAAGGAAAAGTGCTTTCCTCCTCTGCAGGATGTAAGGTTTATCAGCCATTAAAACTTAGACTCCTCTAGCTTTTCACTAGCTGTGAACCAGCCTTCTTCCTGTCCACGGGTGTGAAACTGCATAGTAGTGAGACTGTGCACACTGATGTTTACAAGATTGAAAGAGTCTTTCATCAAGAATCATGGTAAAGAACATTTAGACAGTGAAACAATCGACAAAATGTGCTTTCCGGAGAGCTGCATCTTTTATGGTTTGCTTGCACATCAGTAATTTCTACTGAATGTGCTATCATAATGAAGAGATTTCCAAGATTTTTTTTCCTGATTAGAACTGGTAGCCAGTATATTAAATATTGATTTAAAAATAAATGAAGGCCGGGCGCGGTGGCTCAAGCCTGTAATCCTAAGCTCTCTGGGAGGCCGAGGTGGGCGGATCATTTGAGCTCAGGAGTTGGAGACCAGCCTGAGCAAGAGCGAGACCCCATCTCTACTATAAATAGAAAGAAATTAATTGGCCAACTAATATATATAGAAAAAATTAGCCGGGCATGGTGGCACATGCCTGTGGTCCCAGCTACTCGAGGAGGCTGAGGCAGGAGGATTGCTTGAGCCCAGGAGCTTGAGGTTGCTGTGAGCTAGGCTGACGCCACGGCACTCACTCTAGCCTGGGCAACAAAGCGAGACTCTGTCTCAAAAATAAATAAATAAATAAATAAATGAAAAGAACTGGAACCAGATTCAGAATCATGAAACATTTTTACAACAATAAAAAACTATATTAAACAGGGTTTAAAGAAAATTAAAACAGAACTATGAGAAGTACAATTTGTTATAGTATAGTATCAAATTTCTATATAGATTTTATACCTCAGTGGGGAAAAATAACTGATTCCAATGACATTCATTTTATTTTCATCTGTGATAGTCATGGATGCTTTTATTTTCCTTGGGGTGCTGAAATTGAGCTGGAAAAAAAGGCTCTTTGAACATAGTTTTAATTTCTTTCTACAATTTTTTTTTATTTGGTTATTTGGTTTGTGGGCTGTTGGAATTGTAATTTTTAATTGCCTTCTAAGAAAATGGAGATTTAACATATTGTCTGTCCTCAACTGAATGAGTTAGATATCTCAGTTGCTCTTGGGTCAACTGGCTTATAGACTTTCTCAAATATATCCACACACACAAATTTCCTACCAGATTTCCAATTTCTTAACTTGATTCAACTGATTATGCTTAATACCCAAGATTCATACTACTGTACTCCAGATTTGTTTTGACAGCAATAAATCTTCAGTTCTTTGTTTATGATTCCACTAAAAAAAAAAAAAGATTGACAGATTTAAATCTAGAAAGACATTAAACTTTTATGTGACCAAAATGCATCATAAACAAAAGATATTTGTGAGAGAATATATTTGCAGTATGGTTAACAGAGGAATAATATATAAATTGCTTCTACAAAACAATAACAAAAATTATAAAAATGGGCAAAATAATATGAATAAGGAATTTACAAAAGGAGAAATTTTAATGGCAAATAAACATATAATAAAAACCCAGCAATAAAAATTCACAATGAGGTTTTTCTCCTCATTGAACTGTCAAAAATTTAAAAGATTGTTAATATCCATTGCTAGTTAAGATGAGGAGAAATGAGCACTCTGGAATATTGCTGGTATGAAAAGCAATTTGGTGCTAACTATCAAAATTTAAAATATGAAAACCAACAATTCCACTTTAGGAAACTGTCTCAAAATACATAATATATCTAGCAGAAATTTCTAACTTTTTTATAGTATATGTGGATTATCATGGTTCTCAGCATAAATGTAGGCTTTTCCTATTTTGGGTCAATAAAAAATAAGTTAATAGTCGATTAGGATTCTGAGCGGGAGCTGTTAGATTCAGGGTAAAAAGTAATAATACATTTTTATTAAGAACTTATTACAAATAAGTATAATATAGAGGTACTGTATCAAGTTCTTTACCAGGACAAATTCACTTAATCTTCATAGTAATTTGGTGAGGAAATGGGGGCACAGAGGGTTAAGGGACAGCCAAAGTAGGTGGCAAGTGGCTAAGGTGGTTCACTCTTGACCACTGGACTGTGCAGCCACCCGCAAGGCCTCACGCCATCACTTTGTCTGGACTGTAGCTGTCCGGCAGCACTAGCATCACCTAGAAGTAAGAACTGTGGACATGCAGAATCTGAAGCTCCACCTAGACCTGCTGAATCCCTGGGTGATTCCCTTGCACATCAATACTTGAGAAGCCCTCGTCTGTAGCATGAATCTCTCTGCACTCCCATTTCCCCATCCATGAAATGGTGATAGTCTTGCCACACAGAGCTATTGTGGGGATTTTTTTATCCACATGTTCATTCATTCAACAAATACTTTGCACCCAGCATATGCCAGTCACTGGGTTACTACAGAGAGGAAAACAGACCAAAAGTAATAATTTCCAATCTCTCATGTAACCTGCATTCTGGTGGGGAAAGACAAAATGATGTATAAGCAAAACATGGAGTATATGACATGATGATAGATGCTATGGAGAAAAAGTAAGGGAACCCAGGAATAGGGAGCTGGGAAGGTTGTAATTTTAAACAGAGTGATCAGGAAAGGCCTTACGGAGACCTTCATCCAGGCTGGGGGGACCAAAGCTGTCTTATGGGAGTTTGTAATGAGATCCTTGCATATGAAAGCCTTGTCAAGTCCATCTTTCCTGAAAATTCTCTCCCCCTTGAATTTAGCCCTATTGGATTTCTATCCTTTGAAGTGCCAGCCCCTAAGATGCCTCTGTGTGGTGTCAGCCTGGACATCCAAAAGTCTCTCTGTGTGTGCTCTTTAGCATTCACTCTCTGGGCGGGGGACAATTTTCTCCCACAATGTGAATCACTTATTTCACTGGCAACAGCAGTTGACAGTGACACTGATTTTTAAAGCTGGCTCATTTCGCATCAGAAAAGTCTGGGTGTTTTGACTTAGCTATGCTTGCGGGATAATTGCAACAAGAAGTCTCCCATGCAGCAGGCTTGCTGGACACCGAGACTAGACTTGCACACAAGGCAGGCTTGGCACTTTAAAACAACCCAGCAAAGAACCCAAAACAAAATTGGACAACACACATTTAGTTTTCAGTCTCTGTTACTCTCCCCCATCATAAACACAAGCTGCTTTTTTCCCCCTCCTTTACCCTCAGTTTTTTCTGCAGAAATTTGAGGGCTAACTCTGTACCAAACCAGCCCTCTGGGTGAAAGTTTCCTTCTAACAAGGATTCAAGGCTTAGATACCCTTCTCCTGCAGAAGGAGACGGATTTACAGCCCTGCGGTGGATTTAGGGGATTATATGATCCGACCCTCTACCTTCGGGAAGAATATAATCGAGACGTCTCCCCAGTACAGCAGAACTGTGTTTCCAGCAAGTTCTTTTTGTTAAGCCATTCTAGTCTCCCTCAAATCCCTTGTTATGACTATCCACAATTCTTCATGCTCTGATTTCCCCCTAAACTTTTCTTAGCTAAAATGAAAAACAGTTGCCTCATTTGCTCTTGTAGAGAGGTTGAGCTATTAATCATTCTTCCTTCTTCTCTTCCAAAACAACATTACAATTCCTTTAATTTTCATTTTCCCATTCTGGGGCATCCTCGTTGCTCTCTCCATAGTCTTTACATAAATAAAAATCCAACATCAAACCCTGTGTCTCTTTAGTCTCTCCTCATCACAAACCGTTATTACTCAGGAAGCGAGGACCTGGTTTACCATCTGAGAACTTTAGTCCTAATAATTTCCGCGCCATCTTCCAGCCCTAATACTTTCTCTGTGTAACACTCAGAGACACCGCTGAGATCCTCAGTAAAAGATCAACAAGGAGATCTTAATGGCCAAAACCATGAGGTCTATGTGACCTCCCCCTGCCACCTTTCCAGGCCATTTTCTACACTGTCCCCCTCTCCCAGCCTCCCCCTGGCCGGGAAGGCGACAGAATACGCTCACTGTGCACCTCCCTGGGCCTCCAGACCTTGCTCATGGCTCCTCCCTGTCCTCTCGCTGTGGAGAGCCCACTCATGCATCAAGACCCCGTTCACACCTCCTCTCTTCCCTCAAGCCCTCTCAGATGCCTTCCCAGATGCTCCTGCCTCAGAGCCTTTGCCCCAGCCCCTGCTGAGAACTCTGTCCCCTCAAATCTTTGCATAGCTGGTTCCTTCTCATAATGCAGGTCAATGCCCACCTTCCCATCGAGTCTTCCCTGACCACCTTACCTAAAGTTGCAACCCCCCGTTATTCTCTGTTCCTCTTCTCTGTGTGTGATTTTCTCCATAGCACTCGTCACTATCCAAAATCACTATTTTGATTGTCTGTCTTCTTCCACGAGATTAAAAACACTATAAGAGTAAGGGCCATGGACTTGTTTGCCGTGTATTCCCAGCATTTGGAGCCTGGACCATGGGATGTGCTCAGATAAAAAAAAAAAAGAACGGCTGCTCCCACTCTGTTAGTATCACCTAATGTCTGACGGTGTACTCTGGGGAGGGGTTCCAGGACACCCTCTATCTCTGCTGGAAACCTCCAAGTAGAGGCGTTTTGACAAATTCCCTTAATGCACAGCAGAGGTTGCCTTCATTTCGACGTGAGAATAAGAAGGTGAAACTTTGAAGAGGTTGAATCACTCATCAGAAACAAAGGCTGCTAAGAGCAAACTTAACCTCCACAAACAGTGGTGAGAAATATTATGAAAACACATTCCCTTCCCCCCCTTCCCCTCTCCCCTCCCTCCTCCCTTCCCTTCTCCCCCCCTCACATCTGCTGATCTCAGCAGTGGCCCCAAACTATTTCTTTTTTCTTTTCCTTCCTTCTGCACATGTATGACCGTGAATAGTCAAGTATCTAAAATGGGTCAGGATTAGGTTTGCCTTAAATTTTTTTTCTCAACAGAAGCCAAACACTTAAAAGAAGGGAGATGGATGATTGAATTCTGGAACAAGAGTTACGTTCCTGGGCTCATGGTCAATTTGAGCTAGGCCAGAGGGGGAAGGCGTGTGTTTCCCCGCACAAATGACACTCGACAACACACCCTCTGCAAGGTGGGGATGAGCTTCTGGCCAGGCTATCTGTGCACGGCGTGGTTCAGAGGCTGCCCTTTGACCCTGGCAGACAGGGAATAAATCAAGCCTGCAGTGCTGTCTCCCTGCTGACCCAGGGCGCCCGGCCTTATCAAGGGACATCTGGAAGCGTTAAGGCTCCGTTGCCAGCGTGTGGGCCGGTTGGAATGCCCGTGCTTAGGCGCCTGGTGTTTTCTGGCCTCCGACATGAATAGGCCTGAAAAGTTGGTGATTGTGCAGTTTACTTTCCTTCATTCCTTAGAAGCAACATGACGCCAGCCCCGCCACGGCCGGGGTGATGGGTTGTTACTGAAGTCGATAACAGGAAATCTCACTGAGGATAAACAGAGCTCATCGGCCACTGCCGAGAAACACGTGGTTCTAATTTAATCTGCTGGAGGGGCTAATTGTGTACACTTCAGAAGCACAAAAACAGGACAACACTTTTCTGACGTGCACCCCAAGTTTCCTTGGACCAAAAGGAACTGCTTCTACATTGTTAGACACGGAGAAGTGATTATTACTATATCCCCAGCCGTCAGAGAGACAACTTTGCTTACCTCTCTTTCATCATCTAAATGTGGGACGCGCGCTTCAGGCCTCCCACGATCTTGAAATTTTGGACTTAGAGAAGGACATCTGGGTTCCGCTTTTCCCTACTCTGGTGTCTGTACCCCCAGACATGTAGCGGAATAGTAAGATAGATGGTGACACAGGAAACGTAGCATCTAGAAAATGATTGTTAGTTACCTTTTCATAAAAATAAAGCCATGCATCAGTAAATGCTCAGACACCCTTGGACTGATAGGGGTGCTACTTCATCCTTTCACGTAGATGGATCTGAGCTTCAGTCTTTACTGTCAGATGGGTCCAAGAGCTAGACCCAGAATTTAAACAAACTGGTATCGTTCCAAGGACTGTGTTATTTCCTGCATGGGGGCTACTGGCTCATTTATTACCCAAATCAACAGACGGTTCTGCTGCCAAAATATCTCATTATCTGCGGAAGGAAAACATTTTTGGTATGCACGTCAAGTGCTCAGATAACATACTTATGTCTTGCTTTTTGGCGAAAAAGACATCTGACCGCATCTGGAAATTCTTTTGTGTCACTGCCTCTCTGAAACTACTTCCCGTCTGCATCACTTGAACTCCAGTAAAAGGCCATCCCCATGCTTGTGAAGTGGGCCCCATCTGGGGGACTTCTCCTTCTCTGACTGTGTGTCAGTTAACTTAAGGGCATCCTCTGTTTCGCATAGCAGCCTAGCAGTGTCCTGCACTCTTGATGTTCCGACGTGTTGGCCTGAAACACGCAGAAGAAGTGGTGGGGGAGGAGGGGGACTGTGTTAGCCATACCCTAAAGCTGATAGAAACAAAATTCATTGGCTCTTATCACAAGAAGCGAAAGTGCTCCTGAAATAATGGCAGGCTCATATAGAAATCAGAATTGTACAATAGATCACGCTTTCCTTTTCCTTTGGAACACTGGTTTTGAGGCTTTGCCTCTTCATTTTCTGTGTCAGTTTTGGTTTCACTAACACCCTGACCTTTTCAGACCCAGTACAACTTTTTACAGTGATGATTGCCTTAAGGGATGGGGAAGGGATTGGAGAAAGCAAGTATTTTGCTTAGAAGACAGTTTTCAGTTAGAAAAGAGAGAAGACATCTGGAGTTAAAGTCATGCTCTTTTACTCTCTGTTATTAAATGACACCAGGTCATTTTCTTTTTAACTTTTTAATTTTTTTAATATTTTTATTTTTTATTTTTATGGATACTTAACCATTGTAAATATTTATGGGTACGTGTGATATTTTGATATAAGCATATAATATGTAATGACCAAATCTGAGTAATTGGGATATCCGTCACCTCCAACATTTATCATTACTTTGCATTGGGAACATTCCATATCTACTCTTCTAGTTATTTTAAAATATAAAATAAATTACGACACTGGATCATTCTTTGACTTCTTGCTCCTTCTGCTCCCTCCCCAGCTCTGCAGGTCTGGTGTGGGCTGTTATTGTTGATGGCTATTAGGTGCTTTTGTTTACCCTTTTCAGTTCAAAAACAGAACTCTTTATTTGAGCTCTTCATTTGGCCCTTCATTTGAGTAGTGAAGCTAGGGGGGACCGTCCAAAGCTAGAGCCTCGTATTAACTTAGCTCGGGTTGTTGTGATCATCACAGCGTTTTTCCTCTTTGGATTTTTGTGTATTTATATAAATACCTCGGAATCTCTAGCTACGCATAAAGGTGAAAATCAGAACTTGCCAAACTGCCAAGCAAAGGGTCCCTTTTCACAAAGCAAAGGAATCCATCGCTCTTCAGAAAGACTCCCATAGGGTGCCTTTGAGAACTTCTCATTACCTTCAAATGGTGTGGTGCACACACACACAAAATTGTGTTCTCCACATTTTGGATACATTTGTAACTTGGAGTTAGGTATATTCATAATAAGGAACTATCAAATGGTTATCACTGTTTCTCTGGGCTGAAACAATGTCATCAGTAAATGGATGGAGAAGCACCCACCCCTTATAGGTTATTCTGGGTCTGTATTGTTACAAGACTTGAAATGAGTGGTGATACATGAAACTCTTTGCCTTAGGATTTATTATTAAAATATTATCATCTTTTACTGTTCTTTGGTCAATACCGAGAAACAATAGTAAATCACAGCAATGTGATTTCACATCAGATATGATTTGAAGGGCTCTGCAAGACTGTAAGCAACAGGGAATCACAGTTTGCATTTTGCTGAGTGGATAACATGAAGCTATCTCATTTATCTTTCTAAAAGTAGATATCTTAAGGAGGCCTCATTAGCCAGTTGGTATCATTTCTCAGTCACTGCTAAGTACTATTTTTATTTAAAATCTTCAAGTCCTAAAATTAGCATCACCATGGCTGTCATGGTAAATGTTCAGCCTCCCATGGCAGAATAGGGACTTACTGTCTTCTTGCACCTTGGTTCTCAGAGTAGGCAATAGGTAATTGAATTAGCAAAGTAGGCATGCAAAACATTCTCTGGGTTTTGAGTGTGTGACTTCAGAGAGGCAGGCGGTCAGTCGGGGACAGGCCATGTTTACCCAGTTGCCATCAGCTGTGATTGGTGTAACATGATATGGCAAAGTGGCCCAGGGATGTAACAGAGAACATAAAGTCAACGATTAACACAGAAATGTGAGTTAACATGAAACATATGTTATTCAGACATGAACCGATGCCCTCTTTAATCCAAGTCAATTCAACAAACACAGCTTTTAGATCATAGCTTTTAGTTTTTTCTATCCCGAAACCACAATGTTGATGACTCCATGCATGGCTCATGGGGAGTGCAGCTGTCATTGAGTTTGTTCCTCTGCTAATTAATCTTCCGTCTCCCTTTTATTGGCTGTGCACTGCTTCAAGGGGTATCAAGCCAAGGACACTTCGGTGACCCTCCCCATCCCTGGGACCCCAGCCAGCTGGCGTGTGGTCAAGAGATGGGGCTGATACTGGTAGAAAGGAGACATGTATGCTTCAGCCTGTTAAAAATATACTAAGAATGCCACATGTTAATCCACATGGCCCAGATCACACGTTCTCCTTCAGAGCCTTTCCTGGCTCCCACAACCTTCGGGGTAACCACTCCCACCCCTACAAGGCCCTCCTCCATGTCCAGGCTCACTTCTCCTGCCTCATTTCTGACCACTACTACCCAACTTTCATCCCCTGCTTGACTCCTGTAGAACTCCTAGTCTCTCTAGTAGAGTTAACTCTACTATTTGCACCGCCATGCTTTTGCACATGCTGTTCCCTTCTGCCTGGAATTCCCTTCCCCATCCTCCATTAACTCTCTAGAAGTTTTCTTTATCCTTCGAGATCCACCTGAAGTGTCACCTCCTCTGAGTCAGATCGTGATGGGGCTGACTTCCTGGTGGAGGGAGAAATTTGTTGACAAGTTTTATAATCACAGCAGGAGGTGTGCTCTGAGGGGCGGCGAATGGATAAACAGTAGATGGTGGACAGGGTGCGTTTGGGCCTCAGTATGTGGAACAGCAGCTGTGTCGCCTAGGTGCGAGGAAGATGGAATGGGGCAGGGAGCATCCTGGTGGGGACTTTGGAGATGTGCTTCTCTCACATTCAGAGTTTACAGGTACATGATAGCTTACTTAAGCTCTCTGGGCCTCAGTTTTCTCATCTGTAAAATGGGGGTGAAAATTAAGGAGACCAGATGCCACAGTTTACCTGGCACATCCCTGATAAATGTCTCTGGGTGACACCCCAACTTCACTCTCAAAAGTGTCCCAGTTTGGACAATAAATCATATGGTCACCCTCCTCATAATAGAGCCCATCACACATAGGTTTAAAGATTCAATGTAGGCCATAGCTCTTGGAAAGGCACCTAATTAATATTCCCACTTATGTCTGAACTCAGTCTAGAGATGGGACCGCAAGCAACAAGAACTGGTTCCCGGAGTGATGTACTTAGGAGACTTAGGGAAAAGATCAGTGGACTTTTCTTCCTCTCCTGTTTTCAGGCCCAGGGACAAGGAACTGTATTAGGGCTGCTCTGGTCTGTGGCCCTGGGGGAGTCCTATGTCCTTGATCTTACTCTAGGTCAGCAAACTACTCTTAGACGTGCCGGATGGAGTTCCCTCCCCTGAGCCTACAACATGGAAATGCCCTGTTTCCTCCACCCCCTTTATCAGACCACCTCAGCCTGGGGAGGGTCTTTAGCAAAAGATGTCTTTCTTCCACCTGGTGGCAGATGACGATAACGTGTACAGCAAAGGGTAGACTCTGCTTTTCAGCATCATAACCGTGGAATCAGCCCTGATCCAAGCCTCAGACCCAGTATTTCATGAAGTGAGGTCTGGTCAGACCTCCTAGAACAAGCTGGGGGCATTTTGTCCTCTGACAGGCCTGGAACTGTGGCCGCTCCTGACCACAAAGACTCCCTTGACCGAGGCTGACCCAGGCTCTGCCCCCAAGGGATGCCCACTCCTTGGGCTCCCACACCCAGGGCTCCTGACAGTTTCCCAGATCACCACCACCTCTTGGTTTCAACTTGCACAATATTTTCTTTGGGGTTGGGGTAGTGGGAAGGACAGTGCCAACAGGAAACCCGCAATAGCTGCCTTGGCGAAGCTCAGCCTCGACACCGTGTCCCGCATCCTCTTGTCCTCGTTTGTATGCCTGGTAAAGTCCTTTAGTACGAATCCCAATAGCCATGGACTTTGTCCAGCTCCCAGAGGTCCACGGAGATGAGTTGCTGTGTCGCAAGAGGCATTTAGACCCAGACAGTGTGGTAGTCCCTGAGGAGTGAGTGGGCCAAGACAAGCAGGGGGCAATGGCCAGAGTCCTTGGCCAGCCAAGGAAACAGCACTTTTGGACACGAGCTGGGTAGTGCTTGGGTTGTCTGCAGCACATGAAGAAAGCATTACTTCTCCTTGACTTTGAGCAAAGAGGGCATTTAAAACCAAGCTGTGGCCCAGCAAGGTGGCCCACGCCTGTAATCCTAACACTCTGGGAGGCTGAGGCGGGAGAATCGCTCAAGGTCAGGAGATCGAAACCAGCCTGAGCAAGAGCGAGACCCCATCTCTACTAAAAATAGAAAGAAATTAATTGGCCAACTAAAAATATATAGAAAAAATTAGCCAGGCATGTGGCGCATGCCTGTAGTCCCAGCTACTCGGGAGGCTGAGGCAGGAGGATCACTTAAGCCCAGGAGTTTGAGGTTGCTGCGAGCAAGGCTGATGCCATGGCACTTCAACCTGGGGCAACAGAGTGAGACTCTGTCTCAAAAAAAAATAAATAAAACCAAGTTGTGAGGGCTGGGTAGTCAGTAATTGCTTATTTGCCTATTGAGATTAAGAGACCCCATGCTCTAATGAAAACACACAGTAGCCCATGAGGTATGGAATTAGCAACTGAGGACAACATTAGTGACCACGTAGGCCAACGTCCTAATTTTATAAATGAGAAAACTGAGGCCCCAGAGACCTGTATTGGCGCAACTGTTAGGAGGTAGAGCTAGGGCTCAACACCGCTGAGTGTTCGTAAGAGCACCTGTGCACAGAACTCCTTCACAGGGTGCTGGCATTGCCACCAACCAGCCACGTGACCTTGGACAAGTCTCCGAACTCGGTTCCTTATCTGTCAGCTGAGGCCATGGGACCACGTGATCTCGGAGCTGTCTTCCAGAAACAACACTCTGTTTCCTTCCAGCCCATGAGACGGCACAGAACAGCCTGGCCTCCTGGCCAGCAGGCACCGTTACCTCCCAGAGCCTGGGCAGGAGTCGATTTTTTGCCGCAGTGGCAGACATGAGTCAGGCTGGAGGACTCTGGGATTTGCAGGCTTCCAAGCTAGTGTTTCCTTCCCTGTGATGAGGGTAGGAAGAGGAAGGGATGCTTTCCCTCCACCTCCTCTCCCCTGTGACTCCCGCCCCAGCCCCGTCCTCAGTCTCTGCCTGAGAGGCAGTGTGGGGAAGTGGTTGTCGGCAGATCTCTGGAGCTGGAGGCTGTGTCCTGACCATGCTCCGTGGCCTGCTAGCTGGGGGACCTCTGGTGGTCATCGGATCTCCCCTTGCCACTCAGTTTCTCCATCTGTAAAATGGGAATAGTAATAGCACCTGCCTCGGGGACTTGTTGTGAGGACCGAATGATAATACCTAAAATGCACCGAGAGCCTGGCCCACAGCAAGGGCTGTCTAAGCGTCAGCTGTTATTACTGTGGCTGTCACGTTCATATCTATGCAGCACACACAGAAGGGCCCCCCCCCACTTCCTATGACCCCGGCCAGGCCCTGAGTTGCTGAGTTTTAGCCAAGGGAGCCTCTACGACAGGATCCTGCAGCACCAGCAACCTTCAGTCTCCCTTTGAAAGGGGACCACCCTGAACCTCCCAGAAAAACGTTGCTTTCCCCGATTGAAGTGGTTCCCATGTAACCACAGTCGGGAGCACAACTGGCCAAGATTTTCATTCACCACCGACTCAGTCTCCACTTGCCTCCTTCAAATTCCACTGGGGGCAGATTAAGTGTCATATCGCATCACTTCGCATCATCGTCATTACCCTGTTCACGGGCCACCCCAGAAGCTCCCAGTAGAAGAGGAAAACTAAGTTCAGAGCCACGATTGCAGCCCTCGGGGCCGACACTGAGGCCCTGGCCCTGCCATTCCCAGCCCTCTCTGCACTTCTCTCCGTGGGCGTCTTGTGGCCAGATGACGGCGCCAGCTCCTCACACTGGAAGCACATGCGTGAAGCTGGCTGGGCAGGGGCTCTGCTTCCGAGCTTCCTCTCCCTCCCTGGAAACCTGAAGCCCCAAGTCGCAGAGCAAGGAAGAACTCTGCCCCCACCCTTGATTTTAGTTAGGGATGCATGTGTCCTGCAAGACTCAGAGGTTCTGTTTCTCTAAACCCAGACCAAATGTGTTTGGGTGGCCAGGCCAAGTCATCTTAACACGGCTGGAGAAGATCATTTTCTAGTGGCCTGTCAACAGACGTCCACTCCAGAAGACAAATGGGGGGTGTGGAGACCCCCATGCTTCAGAGCGAAAAGATGATGGGAATTAAGAGCATGAGTATGCACGTTCATATTCTCAAATGCCCAGTGAACATAAATGTCTTCCATCTGCAATGTACTATATATGCCTAAATACAGAGTAAGCCACAAATAGCACATCTCCTACTTTCCTAATGAGGTAAATTTAACAATTTTTTTTTTTTTTTGCCAACTTACTAGGAATCAGAACTGTGACTGCATTTGAGGTGGGGGTTGGGAATTGACTGCAAAGGAGCTGGAGGGAATTTCTGGAGTGATGGACGTGTGCTGTACTTTCATGGGGGTGGTGGTTACTAGGTGATTTCATTTATCAGAATTTATCAGACAAATCCTTAAAAATCTATGCATTTTAGTGAATGTGAATTTTACCTCAATAAAAAAGTTAGGCAAATGAATTAAATAGTCAACTCTCTACTTTAATATTTAACTTAATCATGCAGTTACATACCTAAAATCACATAAGAATATATTTATCATATTACTCTCTTTTCATTCTCATGTTTCATGAAATAACTTTATTCAAATATGTATCTTTTGAGATCATTGTGTATCATTAGTTAGCCACGTTTTTTAGTCAGTAATTTTGCAGAATATATCATCTTCAATTTGTCTGGTTTATATGAGATGCAGAACTTTTTGTAAATCCATGTTTGATGCTATTTGATGCTGAAATTTTATTGCAATATACAAATACCCATTTGCATAACATTATATCAGTTGTTTTTCTCATTTTTCTTACAATTGAATATTCATGCTCCTCACCACATAATCAACTTACGTATTGCTTTCCAAAATGAGCTTTCAAATATTTATCACAACTTTCAACAATTGCACCCAGGGAATAATCACCAAATATACATTAAAGCTCATTGCCTCATTTCCATAACTTCCCTTTAGTGACCTTTAAAATCATCTAAAACCAATGTTGATTGAGACCATTTCAGGCTAGACTGTTTTCCCCAAATTTTATAGTTCAAATAAAGCAATTGAGAGAATCTGAAATTATGAGAGACTTTTAAAGGACAATAAGTCCCAAACTATGAGAAACTTTTAAAGGCAATATTCTCTTTTCTGCTAGTTAATTTGAGGAACTAAACCATCATCTCCTTCAGACATGTACAGTTAATACTGAAATGTGTTCAGATCAAAGATAAAATAGAGATTAATTGAGCATATTTCAGTGGTCGTGTTTTATAGTTAAAAGATTAGTAGTATTAGCTTAAGTTAGAAGTTTCATGTAAAAACTTTAAATCTTGCTCTCTGCCACAAATGAAAAGTTGAAACATTCTTGAATATATTCAAATACGCTATATTTTATTCAAGGGCATTAAAGAAACAGATGATTCTGGTTAGCGATGAGATTATAAACACACTAAATTATGAATTACAAATTATTAATTTTCTGGTCTTACCCCACATTCTGTCCAGTCTTCACCTACAACCAATATGATATGATGATATAGAAAGATTTAGTTTTTTTGACAGTTCCTTAGTTTAGGCCAGGCGTCCTCAAACTGCGGCCCACAGGCCACATGCGGGCCGCCTAGCACATTTATCTGGCCCTCCTCCAGGTGTTTTTGCCACCGCTGCCTGTCCTGCTTAGCAGCCGACTCATCCCAGGCCCACAGTGCGCACTCTCCAATGGTCTGAGGGACAGTGAACTGGCCCCCTGTTTAAAAAGTTTGAGGACCCCTGGTAGGCGTCAAAAAGAGTGCTGTTCTTAAGAAAACCAGCTTGAAAGGCTACACACTGTTTTGTTGTTAATGTTGGCGTTGCTCAGCACCGTTGCCATTGCTGTCAGAAGCAAAATCAGATAACTCACCAGGAGCTCCTTGGGCATAGAAGGTCCTGTCTGGCTCAGTGCAGTGGTGGTTCAGCTATTGCTTTGGTAGCAGAACCCTGGTTTTTATATGCCATCGTATGTGGTTGAAGCTCTGCTTGGACCCAGGGCTGTCTTGCTTGCTGCCAGTTCTCTCTCTCTGGGAGGACGCCTAAGGGGTTTCACTGCACCCTGGGGGCTCTATGGAATAGTTTGAAAACCTCTGGCAGTAGATCACCCATAAGACCTGGTCTCAGAAGACCTGGGTTCTTGGCTCTATGAGTGTTGGCAAGTGACTGAAGTCTCATTTTCCTAATCCAGACAAGAATTGCCATAAGCATGTTTGTAAATGGAAACATGGAATGCAAGCTTTATTTTGTTCCTTAAGCCTTACTATTTCCTAGTCGCATCCCATTTCCGTGTTGTGTGCCATCTCATCTTAATTATTTAGGGTCTTAAGATCCACATTTTCTATTATGTGGCCCTGTTGACGCTGTAACTTCTGACTTTCAGCCTTTCGGCCACTGTTGTCCACTGGAGAATGGATGAGGGAAAAATGTGAATTCGGGCTCCACCACTACTGCCTTGACCCTAAGGGACTCTGGGATCTTGATCCATTCTCAGGACTGACCACTCTGACAGGCCTCTCTTCATTTTCAGGTGGGCCAAGAGAAGGGAAACTGCTCTTTCCAGAAAAACCCAACTCCCTGCATCATCCCTCAAGAACAAGAAAATATCTTCCACACAATATTTGCTTTCTTCACAAAGTCTGGAAGAAAAGTCTTGGTAAGGATTTGCTTAGTGGCTGGGGTAACACGGGTGGTCCTCACTAGGAAGACAAGTCTGAGATTAGAAGCCAGTTTTCTATTTGATATTTAATATTTCCCAAATCTGGTTTTAATCAATTGACTTATTATAAAGGCACAAAGACTGTGGTCAACTCCTAGTTTTCAGTCTGAGGTTTCAATCAAAGTGCTAATTTTTTTTTTTTGAGACAGAGTCTCACTCTGTCACCCTGGATAGAGTGTAGTGGCATCATCATAGCTCACTGCAACCTGAAACTCCTGGGCTCAAGCGATCCTCCTGCCTCAGCCTCCTGAGTAGCAGGGACTATAGGTGTGTGCCATTGCTCCTGGCTAATTTTTTCTATTTTTGTTAGAGACTGGGTCTCGCTTTTGCTCATGCTGGTCTCAATCTCCTGACCTCAAACACTCCTCCTGCCTTGCCTCCCAGAGTGCTAGGATTTCAGGCATGAGCCACTGTGCCCAATCTCAAAGTGCTAAATTTACATTCCAAATTCTATTGCCTGGAAAAGGAAAGTCTTTGCAACCCACCAAGTGCGAAGTCAAATATTTCTCCAACTAGTATGAGTCTAAATAAGGATGATGATTCTTGTATAAGCACTTTGGAAAACTGTTTGGCAGTATCTACTAAAACAAAACATATATGTATCCTGTGACCCAGCCATTCCACTCCCAGGTATATCCCCGAGAAAAATGAGTGCTTCTGTGACCCAAAAAACATGGGCAAGAATGTTCACAGCAATCTTATAATAGCTAAAACCTGGTAACAATACACATATTCATGAACAGGAGAATGAGTAAACAATTGTGGTGTATACATGCACTGGAATATTACATAGCAATGAATAGTAACAAACTACTGCTAACGCAACAACATGAATGAATCTCACAGACATAATATTAAGTGAAATGAAGCTAGAGAAAAAAGGTCACATATTATAATATTTCACTTATAAGAAGCTTAGACATAGCAAAAACTAATCAGTGGTGATGGAGGTCAGGATAGTGGCTACTTTTGGAGGAATGCTGATAGAATGGGTCGTGAGGGAACCTGCCCAGGTGCTGGAAATATTCTACATCTTAGGGTTGTGGTTCTCCAGGTATAAACATATGTAAAAATTTATAAAGATGTACACTTTGGATTTGTTCTATTTACTGTATTTGTTTTAAAAGCGAAGGTATTGAAGATGGAATCCTAATACTTTTCTAAAGCCTATTTTCTCTAGATCTTTGGCTATATTTCTTTAGCTCCTCATTTCAGCCCAGGCACATCTCATGTGTGTCATTTCCTTCCTCACACTCTTCTCCCATAGAGAAGTGTGACTGCTTGCCACTTGAAACAGTGAGATTTTTTTCATGTACATAGTAAGGATAATACATCTAATTTTAAAAGCCCTTAGAATTGTTAGATATGGTGACATCTATTGTTTGATAATTATGACTCTCTGTCTGGCTGAAAATTTTACTCTACAGATGAAACATCACAAAGATATACACACACACACACACACATATTTTGGATTCTATATTACAAAAGAAAAAAAATCCCTATTTTATAACTTAAATTTGGAATTTACATTCCTATCATAACTTATGTGTTTTCCTGAGCAAGAGTCACGTGACTTCTTACCGCTGTGATTTGCCCTACCTAAAAATGGGCATGAGAGTGTATTTGCCACTGCACGGCAGAAATTACGTAACGTAGGAGATATGTCTTATGTTCAAACTCGTAAAATGCTTTCAGAATACAGAATGTAAATGTGTTTCTTTTTAAAAGCAATTATTTCTCCTTGTGGAATCTAATTTTTTGGTGGGAAAAAGAGGGAGCTACTTTCTCCCAGTGTCCCTTGACTTGAAGGCAGGCTTTGATGCCCACCAGGTGGGGAATCCCTCAAATGCCCTCTGGTGGTGAGAAAGAGCGATTGCATCTCCCTGTGGCTTTCCTCTGCCTGGAATTGCCTTAGTCACCGGAACAGATAGAAGATCATGGAGCCCTGCTGCTCTACAAATTGCTGTAGATTTGTCTTTCTTCTTAATGCCATTTGATAATTCTCTGCTTTTTCTTCTAAGGACTGTGAAAAACCAGGAATTTCTTGCCTAACAATGCACTGTAACCTTAGTGCTCTTGCTAAAGAAGAAAGTCGTACTATAGACATTTACATGCTGCTGAACACAGAAATACTCAAGAAGGTAAGACCTAAGGAACTGTATCCTCAGCGTGCATTTAAAAGCATTTAAATTGGTTTCCTCATGACACTCTGGCTGCCCTTTTTAAAACTTTTCTGGCAAGTGCCATTGGTAATTCTGCTAGATGATGCCAAGGAAAATACCAGAATACCTTGCTATTCAAAGCCTGGTCCGAGGACCAGAAGCAGCAGCATCAGGGGAGTTTGTTAGAAGTGCAGAATCTTGGGCTCCATCCCAGGCCTACTGAATCAGCATCTTCAGTCTAACAAGTTCCTCAGGTGTTTTGTTTGCACGTTTAAGTTTCTTATACATTAGCTTGCACCAGAATCATCTGGAGTTGTTAAAAAACAAAAACAGAGATTCCTCTGTTTCACCGGAGGTGTACCCTGAGATTCTGCAGCTCTGACAAGCTCCCAGGTGATGCCAGCACTGCTGATCTGGGGACCACGCTTTAGATCAGGCGTCCTCAAACTATGGCCCTTGGGCCACATGCAGCCCGCCAAGGATATTTATCTGGCTTGCCACTGCCTGTCCTGTTTAGCAGCCGACTTGTCCCAGGCCCACAGTGCGCATGTGTGGAATGTGCGCCGCACTCTCCAATGGGCCTCCAACGATCTGAGGGACAGTGAACTGGCCCCCTGTTCAAAAAGTTTGAGGACCCCTGCTTAGATCAAGGGTTGGCAAACCTTTTCTATAAAGGACCAGTAGTAAATATAGTAGTCTTTACAGGTCTTGCAACTACTCAACTCTGCCATTGTATTGTGGAAGCAGCCATATGGTCAGTACTCGAATGGGCATGGCTATGTTCCAGTAAAACTTTATTTATAAAAACAGGCAGAGGGCTGGATTTGACCCATGATTCCTAGTTTAGATGACACCTTGTTTCAGAAAAGCCCAACTTTTTAACCTCAGGTCACTTTGTCATTATGAGCTTATCAAAAGTAGTTCATAAAAAAACACCTCAATCGGTGCATTGGTGGCCTTGAAGAATCATACAAATTTACTATGATTTATTTTAAGATAAGAACTACTGAGTATGAGAGGCTACTTCCAACAAGTTGCTATAAAAATAATTGCATGTGAGGATAAAACAAAATATGCATGTTAGCCACAGGATTCCATTTATTTTTCTTTGGAAAGACTGGATGTGTTAATCTATATAAACCTATCAATGTGTGAATAAATATCCTTAGAAAAGTCACTCCATGGTTATTTTTAAATAGGCACAGCAGTAACATGCTGATCTGAGAAGACGCAGGCATTGGGGACGTTTTTCCACTGTCTGTCTGTAGCTGTTATAGCCCCACACAGCCAAGGAGAGCTCTGCAGAGTCCTGGTTTCCCTGGCTTGCTCTGGAAGGAACCAGTTTGGGGTAAATTGGGCTCACACAGCAGCACTTCCCTGTTGTAGCTCTCCCATCATAAAGGACAGTGTTAGAGGAGGACCAGGCATGAATTAAGCACCACTGGCTATCCTCTGGTTCCAGAAGGGAGCCGGGAAGGCCCATGTCACAGGACATACCTTCCTGGCATGAGTTCCCAGGTCAGGTTGGAAGGACTATGGTTGTGCATGCTTACCTGTCCTGTTCATCTTCTTGACAAATGGCACTGTAAACAGTTTCATTGCCTATGCCATACTTGCCACTATCGACAGAGCCGTGATGTTGGCACTGATGGCCCAAAGCCACTCTGGTGCCCCCTTGTCCTCAGTGCAGAAAGCTGCTGCTTGCACTTCAGTCATTTGCGCTTAATTTAATTGTGTGCAGCTCTGCAGCCTGGTTCTTCCACATTTCTCTTCTGGCAACCTTTTGCCAAGGAAAATGTCCCAGTGACTGCTGTCGTCATGGGCCAGCCAGACCAGTAGAGCCCCAGGCAAGAGAGCGGAAAGCTGTAGGGTGTCATATGAGGCCCTGGAGGGTCATTCTCTGAGAGCGCTTTCAGCAGAACCGAGCAGAAGCTCCAGGTGCAGAGGAAAGCGTAGAACGAAGCTGGCCTGGAAGCCAGATGGGGCCCCAGCTGCTCCTGGAGCTTGAAAGACAGAGCACTGGTCCCCCGAAGCCAGCTACAGCCTCCCTCGGAGGCAAGCCCGTGTGGCTCCAGGCCTCCCTAAGGATGTGGAGCAGCGCCAGCCTTGTGGCTTGTCTGGGCCTGCAGTTGTGTTTATTTTCCTTTTGACCTCAAGATCTGGCTCCAGACAAGAGAATTTGAGGTTTTATTGTTTTGACCTTAACAAGTTTTCATTTGAAATGTAGGATCTGATTTTTAAAATCACCAGAGGATTCAGATTTCTTTGAAATTGTTCTTCTTCTAGTCCATAAGGCTTTCTTCACTGTTTCTGTAACCACGCAGGGCCTGTCCCGTACCAGGCTCCTGGGTTGCTCGGCCTGTAACTTTGACAATGATCACCATTATTGTTACTATTATCCAAGATCATTATTATTATTCAAGATTGAAAATACAGTATTCTCTGATACATACAACCACAAATTTATAAAACTGTTAAATTGGTTAAAGATTATCTGCATACAAAATTATTGACTGCTTAAAGTGAGCTAACTGGAGCCATTCCTTTGAATGACAAGCTTCCCAGAAGCACATGAAGTATGTTTTATGGTTGTTTAAAGAAAGAACAATAATCTGTGCATGACTCCCAGGTAAAGCACACAAATTGCCATCCTCGTGTGCCAGCCCAGGAAGGTCTTTGTGGTTTATTTGGCAGAGATGAGCAAAGGGCCCCATCGGAACTGTTTTCTGTAGAGTCTTCCACATTCCTATTTTTTGTAGGTTTAGCCAGAAGTGTCAACGCTGGCATCTGAGTGTGACCCTCCTTGTATGGCCGGCAAGCCGAGCAGATGTGGGGGGCTGTACCACAAGACACCAGCCTGGCAGTGCCCAGCCATCCCCAAATGTGCCACTTCTCTGCCTTCTTTTCCCGTGGCGGAATCCAGGCTGCCCCTTCGCTCCCTGATCAGGGCAGCTCCACCTGTACCTCTGGCTCTCCCCTAGGCCACAGTTTTGCCAATCCCTGTCTTATTCCAAGTTGCTTCTCCATCCCTGAGTTGGAGCCATCTTCTCATTATTCGGATTAGGGGCTCTGAATCAGAGCCCACAGCTAGGCTTCTGACCGCCTCTGGATGATGGGCAATTCCTGAGTCTTAGATGTGCCCCTACCCCAGTCTCCTTTCTTCTTAGGTTTAATTTATAAACCAGATGTTCCCCTCCCCTCATCTCTCCATCAGGTACCCTCTTTCAGTGTTAGCTGGCTTTGACCCTGACACAACTTCATTTAAGGGCAAAGGAGGGGTTAAAATAACTGTCACGTGAAGGGCTTGAGGGTTGTGCTGTCAGGGCGGGAAGATGCCTGTAAACTGCAGATCAGGTGCCTTCCGTAGAATGCCAGGCCTGGATTTGTTGCGTACAGTTAAACAGCTTTATTTATCCTCAACTCTTTGTGAACATGTCAATATCAACATCCAAATATCTGGCTCTTACCACTTGCAAACTGCAGCACAAAAGCTTGCATGTGTTGATCACTGGCAAATTCCATCGTCTCTCAGCATCCACTAGGATCTGAAAGAATTCTCCAAGGAGACCCTGGAAGTCTGTGTTTATGTGGGTTCCTGGGATGCAGAGGTACCTAGTTCAGTGATAAAATTTGTGTCTGGGCTTCGTGGAATCTTGGAATTTCTGTTCTGCCCAGTCCCTCCCAAGACCCAGCCATGATTGTTGAAAAATCTCACAGCAAGTTGTGCTGTTTCCTCGACAGGACAGTTCGTCTGTTATCCAGTTCATGGCCCGAGCCAGGGTGAAGGTGGATCCTGCCCTTAGGGTGGTGGAAATAGCCAACGGGAACCCAGAAGAGATGACGGTGAGTCAGCCTCCCCGGGACAGCCCTCCCCGGGGAGTGAGGGAAGCTGGGCGACTTGGAGACTTGGAACTGGGATTTGAGGGTAAGGACAGTCTCTGAGCCAAGACGTTGGGTTTGTGGTAGACCCCAGACTGTGCCTGCCTTGGCTTCCAGGCCCCCCGGGAGAACTTCTGTGGTTTTTCTTATTATAATAGCATTGTTCTTCAGGATGCCAGCGTTATGTGAATGTTTCCCGCTATGATTGGCCAAAGGAAAAATAATCTGGAAGGACCCTGATAGAGCTTGGATTTCCACTCTGAAGCCAGGACTATTTTTATCTTTCTTAGACCTTTCCCTGAAACCTCGCCTGCCTTCCCAATCACATTGTTCCATGGATAAACACTGGGTGTTTTAAAAACAAGTTGAATAAACTGAAGAGGTCACATCCGAACTGCCAAGACCTAGAAACTTCTCCCTCACCCTCTACCTATCCTCATCTCATCCATCAAGTGCAGTTGGCGTGCAGGCCTCAGAGACAGGGGAGGGGGCAGTGAACCAGGAGGCTCAAGATGTGGGGGGGTGGGAAAGGCTGGAGGGAAAATGTGGCCTTGGAATTTTACTGCCTTTTATCGTTCTTCCTGGGGGGAGCGGAGAGGGCTCATCTTTTGCTTGACACCCACACTCAGATCCTGGGGGAATTGAAGGGGAGACGGCAGCCGGGGAACTGCTTTTGCCAGTGAGCTGTGCAACAAAGCTGCCTTTCTGCTCCCCCTTTCCATGGATTTGGGCTTCTCTCAAGGGAGACTTGCCCTCTTTTGGAAGAGTCCATGTTGCTGTGAGAAATTTGCAAGCAGATAAATTCATAAAGATGACGTACTTAGATCATTCGCTTGTTCTCCAAAAGCAATGGAGACACATGTCGAAATGTCAGAGTGGGGATCGGACGGAAGTCCACTCTTAATAAGGGTTGGGAAAGGTTCGTAGAAAAAATAAATCCTTCCCAACACTTCTGTAAAATCTCAGTCCTGCTTCTGTGTCTGGTGAGCAAGAGACAAGAACATCAGCAAGTTCAGGATGAATGTGAACCCCTGAATGGGACCCTTCAGGGGTGTTGGTGCTGCACGAGGGGCTGGGCATTTGGTGCCCAGTTTCGGGAAGGAGTGTCACACGTGGGCTTCTACTGCACTGTCCACATGGGGAAGTTGTCCAAGAACTGATTTCGATCATAGAAACTGAAGGGAATCATGCTGGGTTGTTCACTACTTAGGGTCAGTTTTTCTGGCAGATCAAATGTTTGGAGTTGGCTTTTACCTTTTCCTCCCTGTCTGCTGGCCATTTAACTGGCCTTCAGCTAGGAAATGAAAAGGAGAGGGGGTTGCCTGCTCGTTGTCATAGTTCTGGTCAGAAAGTTCTATAGAGTCATGTAATACATACCCCACATGAGAGCGTTAGAAGGTTCTGGTAGACCACAGTGTTACCAAGTAAGAGCTAATGGAAGCAATGGACAGGGTTTCTACACATGGAATCCCTTGTGTAGACGAAAACAATATCACTGGGCACGTTGCCTTCGATTAGAGGACCAAGCTGTGGGATCCAGGAAGACATTGCTTAACATCCCGTAGGTGGCTTCTGAGTCATCTGTACTCCCCCAAAATGCCACGTCCATTAATTAATGTTCCATGTTGAGCACTTTGGTGATATTTTCATTATCAAGAGTTCTTGGGAAGAGGCTGGATTTTATTTATTTAATTTTTTAGTGCTTCCAAGAAAAATTTAATGTACACAGGGATCCCACAATGTCCCTTCTCCCTTCTTTCCATGACTTTGTCTTTTCAGTCCGTGAATTGAGATGAAGTTCTGCAGTCTGTTGTTCTCAACTTTCCTGGCAGAAAAAAAAAATCTTTTCTGAGTAGGAAGGTTTGCCTTTTTAGAACAAACATGTTCTTTCCTGTGTAATTCTTCTCAGTGCCTGGCAACCATCCGTCTGAAGGGGAATTTCCATTGAGGCTAGCCACCAAATTTAAGTCAGGCAAAATTTCACAAGATTTTAGATTAAGCACCAAATTGTTATGGCCTTGAAAGGAACAGGAAATGTATTTGTATCTGGTATCAAGCAGGGGAGGGTGAGAAGAGGAAAACAATCTGATTTTTAGCTATATAACGTGTACACAATGGTAAATTCCAACTGATAGGGAAATCAAATAATTTTCCTGTGATTCTTTGTATCTTTTATGCCATGGTCCAAGCAGTGCTTTACAGAGCATTTGGGTGGATAGAAATATATAATAGATTCTTGAGGCATTTGCCTTGTTTATTAATGGCTAGCTCCAGAGTACTTTCCAAGTAGCTCATTATCATGTATCCAAGACCAACCACAAGAACCTTTCCTGGCTTTGGACAGACCCAAACCTGAGAATTCCAGGTGAGATTTGTGTGACTGCAGAATGAGAGAGCTGGCTGCAAGGTGCCAATATGATGTTGAATTTCATATTCAACCCAATTCTACTTATTAAAACTTTTCAGGGAGTAAGTAGGGGTCAAGAAGGGAAAGGTCAGAAAATGCTGGTTGGGGCCCACAAAAATAATAAAAATTAAGAGCAAGAGGAACATAGCTAATCATGCCCTAGAAAGCTGGCCCTTATAAAGAGTCGGACTTCATTTCAGAGAGGTGCTTCAGAAGGAAAATTTGAGTAGGCTCCAGAGATGTTTATACCTATGCATGCAGCCATAAAAAGGTATCAGATGATATTGATGGGTTTGGGAGGTTCCTGACCCCTGAATTGGCCACTGAAGCCCACAGATGAGGGAAAAAACTCAAGTACCCCATATTTTAAGCATTGCCAACAATTGAGGCCAGAAACTCCACCCAGGCAAACCAAGACTTTATAGAATTGGCTCTATTACTATGGGATACTGACCCAGCCTCCCTTTTCTCAGTCTGTGTAAGAAGCTTGCATGAATTCTTGGTATTCTCTTGATATTTTCAAATATCAGAATAGATGATAAACAAGGAAGTCCACAAATGAATGGGTAAGCCGCTGCTGTGTGGAGTGTGCACCAGACTGAGATCTTAGGTGCAAGCAGGAAAGACTGTCTATTCTGCTTCAGCAAAATCGGAATGGGTTAGAAGGCTATGTGGTAGCTCTCAGAGTTGCCAGGAAGACTCGAGAAGCAGACTGAAGATATGAGAGTGGTCCAGCAAGCTGAGGGGTCCAGGCTGGGTCCAGCTGCAGGAAGTCTGACATGGTACCCTGGGCACACTGGACACAGCTGTCCCTGGCCTCCCTCCACCTTCTGCTTGGGAGTCAAGATGCTGCCGAGGTTAGGCTCCTGTCCCTGGGGACCAGGACCCCCAGAGACAGCAGGTCATTGTAGTGGGGAGGAGGAGCACTGCCTTACGTGACATTCACATGGGGTAGAGGGAATCCGCAGCACTGGAGGCGGGTATCCTCCTAGAGTGAGGGTCAAAATGGGGCCACCCAACCTCTGGCTCTTCTTGAAGCTCCCACCTGAGCCAGAGTCTTAGCTGAATCACGTAAACACGTTTTTGGTGGCCAATTTCCTGGGCAAGCTGCAATCTTAAGGAGAGAATATGAAAAGCTTTGTCCAAGGTGGTCAAGTTGTGTTTGTGCTTTCTGCTTTGTTTTGTTTTAAGAAATAATATGCGTGAATGAGCAATGCATCCTTGCTGGTGTGACAGGGCACATGTTTGGCGCCCTTAATCCTCTGCCACAGGAGAGGAATTCACCTCCCCCAGGAAACCCCAAATGCCATCAGCATCCCTTACCCTACTCATGGGGAGACAAGTCCCCAGAGATCCCACTGTGCCCTTCCTGGGTTAGGACCACCAAGTCCTTTCTTCTAGTGCACAAAGGGGTTCTGACACCCGGGGAGAAGAAATGACTTGCCCAAGATCTCACAGTGGCCAAGACAAGGGTCGGATCTAAAATATTTGGCTCCTGGCTTGGTGTTTTTCCCCCTCTCCCTACTCTACTTGGTCACGTGGGAAGGCACCGAGCCTTTTTGGATGAAAGGGCCCAGGCAAATGCAGAGCTATCCGGGATGGAAAGAAAATAATTGACTTGTCTTAAAGCATCTCTGTTAAAGCTGCCCGGGTGCCTGTGGAGCCAGCCAGCTCCTTCTGACCAAACCAGGCTCCCCTCGTTCCAGCTGGGACTCTGCCTTCTCAGTCTAGCTCAGACCCCAGAATGAAGCCTCGTGACCACAGCCGAGCTTCCACTTCTAAACAAACCTGCCCAGTCAAGCACTCATCAATCAGGATAGCAAGGTCCAACTTCGTGTTCTCTGAAGCAATGTAGGCTCTATTCCATGTTGGCCCTTTTAGGAAGCCAAAGAAAATGTCTGGATTCAAATTCCATCTCCCCTGCATCTTGTGTGACCTTGGGTGTCCAATAAGCTCTGTGAGCCTCAGTTTCTTCATCCGTGGCATGGGAAAGCTGCTTTCTACTTCCTGGAGTTGTTGAGAGGGTTCAACGATGCCAGTAGGAAGCTGCTAGAAAAAGGGCAGGTGCCCGGCCACCGCCCAGCACACCCGAGCGTCTCCTCAGCCCTCCAGCAGGTGAACTGCCCCTTCCTACCAGTGCCTGATGCTGCCCGCCCCCGCTCCAGCCAAAGACCAGAGGGGGCATTTTCTAACATGGCAAAACAAAGATGACTCCAAAAGATGCCACTTATTGTCCCTCTGTTGCACTGCTTCTAGATGTAAAGTTTACAGTTTGTACTATGAGGAAATAGACTATGACTTGTTCTCTACCGTTTGTGTGGCCAATTACACTTGAAGTGATGTTCCACGTGACAATAGAGTTTCCCCCCTCGAACCTCAAGTTACGTCGAGATATGGAGGGTTGAGAGGAGGGTGGAGGCCATCGCCACCCCCCGCCTCGCACCGTCAGCAAAAGGCGCAGGCAGTTCTTTCTCACCCACCACCCCACGTGCGAGATTAAGCTTTGACTGTCAGGAATTGAGAAAATTCCCAAACACGTGAGTCCTATATGGTAATGGTCATTATTTGCTTCTTCGTTTGAGGGATATATGTCGAGGGTGTGCTAAGGGCCAGACATGGTCCTGCCCTCCCAGAGCTGAGGGGCAGCAGCAGTTAGCAAGGAAGCACATAAGGGTTTTATTTCCAGCAAAGGCTAGTCCCGAGGGAGTAACCCGCTTTAGATTGGTGGTGGTGGTGGGTGATGTCAAAGGAATGTTTCCCTAAGGAAGCTGAGACCTGCTAGGTGAGGAGTTAGCTTCCCAAACATGGGGAAGAGTGTCGCAGTTGGAGAGGGGTAGCTGTGTGAAGACCCAGATGGCTTGGCATGTTCGAGGCACTGAAAGACCAGAGCAGCAGGGACCTGGTGAGTGGTGCAGGGAACCGCAATGGATGATATGGGCAGTGTCCACACCAGGTACCACCAGGAGACAGTTACAAAGGGCGGCCGCGAATAGCTTCTGTTTTAAGCAGGGAATGGCATGATCCAGTGAATATTCTGTAAACATCACAGGCTGCAGTGTGGACAGTGGATCGCAGGAGGAACGGGTAGGAATAAGGAGGTAGTTAGAAGGCTGTGACTGTCACCTGGCAGGAGTAATGGTGGCAGAGGAGACAGAAGTGGACAGTGGGTCTGCAACCGTGAAGCTGTGGTGACCGGTGCTAGTGGCGTGTAGGGGGTACCTGTCCTGACGGGTAGGGAGGGATGAGACACCATCTCGGTGTAGAGCTCCTTGCATGGCGCCTCCACTCGGGTGCTTGGTTAATAGTGGCCATCACTGCATAAAGGGACAGCCAAGGAGAGGCTGAACCAAATGACAGATGAGCTTCCCCCAAACTCTCGAGTCATGGCCAGCTTACCCTAAACCAAAGGTTTCTAGGTACCATTATGATTCTCGTTATTATTTTTTTTCTTTTTTTTTTTAATTTCAGCATATTATGGGGGTACAGATTTTAAGGTTTCAATAAATGCCCTTTCCCCCCCTCCACCCACAAGTCTGAGTTTCCAGCATGACCATCCCCCAGATGGTGCACATCTCACTCATTATGTATGTATATACCCACCCCCCTCCCCCCTCCCCCCTGCCCAATA
>VSMD01107118.1:0-33634 GCA_008750895.1 Mirza zaza
GTTTTACTGATCAAATCAATTACAATGAAATTTAACAAGACAGACATATGGCATTTTACTCCTTAATAACCATGAAAAAGAATCAGTGATGGTAGTTTTATCATAAGCTCCTAAGCCTTGAGTGTACATCTAGCTGATGCTTGGAAGAGTATAGCCATTCCCATTAGTTCTAATATGAGTTTGGAAATGAAACTTCTCTGTTTTATCTGACATTTTTCTTGTTAAATTTAACAGAGAGGTAAGAAACAATATTGGTTCTTTGGTGCAGAAAATGCTTCAGGGACTCTTTATCTTTTTATAACTATCTATTTCAAGATGTATTCTAAAGTTTTTTGTAACTGCTTTTTACTTCACAAGAGCTTGAGGCTGGAAGAGACCCTGAGAGGTCATCACCCTGCCTTAAGGCAGAGCTTACCTAAACTCTCCTAGAGGAAAAGGATGGATAATTTAAGAATTCTCTCTACCCCTCTGCAGAACTGCCCTTCTCCCCACCCCCAAGCTCTGTATCTGCTTAAGACACAAAGATAAATTGAACTGTAGAAAACAATCCTCAATAGAAAAAAGTGAGTCTCAAATATTTCATTGTCTATTATCATCATCAATAGATTCAATTGTTATTTTTCAATTATAGTTATCCAATTTAAGTTTAAATATCTGTGCATTTGACATTAGTTGGTAGGCTTGAGCAGAGCATTGTCCACAGACTTTATCCCTTTTACTTTATCCCTTTAAAGCTAACTTTAAAAAGGTAACTGTTGCTTAGTAATAAGGCCAAAGGCTTAAAAATGCAAAGCATATTGTAGTCAAACATAAGAAGTCATAGTAAATGATAATATCTAAAGGAATGCTTGATTGTGGCAACTCTATGAGAAAAGAACTGTTCCCTATAAAAGAACTGTTTCCTATTAGTTTTAACAGCAGGGTTTGTTATCATTTAAGTACACGCTCTAATACACTTAGTGTTTTGTGCTACATTTAACAAGATTAAGTGAACACACACTGTTTCAACTCAAATCTTTATCGGAAATCAGAGGCAAGCCTCATTTCTTGCCAAAACATTCTCTTGTGGCTCATTCTTGGAGCAAATTCTATATAAGTAAATCTGTTTACCCAGGTGTACCATTGATCAGTTAAAGGATTTTCCCTTCAGGTAACTCTTTGCTTTACTGAACTTTGAAAACTTTATCTGAAAATTCTAAAAAAATGGGGATATCTGAGAAGAGCTATTAGAGACTATAATTTGTAATAAAATGAAAATGTCTTTAAGAACACAGCAAAGCATAAAAAGAAAATTAGAAGGATTAGCTGTCAAAATTTGTACATTATTTTACAGCAATGCTTCAAATAATTAGAGGCCATGGACAAGTAGTAGATACTGGATAGTTTACCTTAAAAACCCACAATGTCTCACTGTCCTATGCCTTAATTTTTCCCTCTTGATTGAAAAGTTTGACCTGCATGAAGAAAGCTTCAAGGAAAATTATAAAAGTGGTTCTAGCAAGATCTTAGCTCTTAGAGTATCTTATTGAAAATTGCAATGGGCCGTTCTATCCTAGGAACAAATTTATCTTCCATAATAAAACACATTCCTAATGTGTTACTTCTTATATTATCTTATAAGGTATTTCTCCTTGCATTTATGTGGTGAGTGAAAATGATATATTTTGAATCTAGATCAATATAGTCCTGTATTTTAGAAGATATTTTTATATTTTATTTTTCTAGCATAATATTTATAGCTTCTATTTTTTGAATTTTCCAAATTTACAAGTAACAAAATATGAAAACATGAAGCATGAAATAAAAGTGCTTTTCTATATTACTATTTGTCTCATAGATAGTTTAATAATCCACAGTTATTTGGGCATCACATATCTTTATGAGTCTTTGACATTTTTGCTTGATTATACTTCTCTATAAATGACTAAAAACTTTTCTATATTTTTAGCAATCATCTACAGCCAAGGGGATGATGACAAAGTCATGGTTATACTTTTGTGGTCGGCAGAATACTTATCCCCAAAGATGTCTATGCCCCAATCTGTGAGTATGTTACCTTACATTGCAAAAGAGATTTGCAGATGTGATCAAGGATATAGACTTTCTAATGGGAAGATTATCCTGGATTACCCAAATGGATTCAATCTAATCTTGAAAATCCTTAAAAGTGGAGAACACCTTCCTGGCTTTGGTCAGAGAGAAAGATGTGAAAACAGAAGAAGAATCAGAAAGATGCAATGTGAAAAGGACTTGAATTGCAGTTGTTGGCTTTGAAGATGGAGAAGGGGACCCTGAACCAAAGAATGAGGAAAGACACCCATGAACTAGAAAAAGAAAAATACAGATTGCCCCTAGAGTCTCCAGAAAGAGAGTAACCCTGCCAACAATTTGATTTTAAGCCAGGGAGACCCACATTAGACTTCTGACTACCAGAACTGTATATTAATCAACTTGTACAATTTAAGTCACTGAATTTTTGGTAATCTGCTATGGCAGCAATAGAAAACTAACATAAAATCTGAGTGTTTTGCATATTCACTCCAATTGTTAAGTATACTTCAACTCTTCTCTGTGAGAACCCACTTAACATGTTTTTCTATAGACTTACTTCCCCACCCCCACCCTGCTACATTACAGATTTGGGATATTGCACAGACACTGACTTGCAGAATTGATCATTTTTGTGCTGGTGGCTGGAAAGTTGAAGCATGGTTTGTGGATTGCTTCTGGTACAATTGTAAGAATTGTGCATTCATTTTCTACACTAGATTCACTCCTTGATTTATCTATTGTTTCCCTAATCTCTTTTTCTACTTGTCTTATTTTTTCTCAACCACTCATTTCAGTATTCTGTATTTTACTAAATATCTTTAAGTTTTCTTGAATACTTCATGGGGCATAGATAAACAAAAAATTAAATATGAATGGATACACACACCCAAGCAATACATGCAGGGAAACATGCATTCTCCTTCTGCATCCCTATCACACCTCATTCCTATTGGCAATCTTTTAGACATTTGTTTCTCCTTTTCACCCATCCACACTTGCCCAAAATCAAAAAAATCACAAAAGAAATAGAAGTGAGCAGGGAGGGTTGTTTTCTAATTTTCAATTACTATCAAGCTATTCCCCTTTCTGAACACCTTTCATTGAAAGCCATTTTCTATTAATTAATAGTGTTTAGATGAAGGCATGATTTTCTGTCATCAGTGGGAGTTTTTGTTGTTGTTGTTGTTGTTTGTGTGTTTGTTTGTTTTTAATTAACAGAATTCCAATGGGGCATAGAAAAGAAATTGAGTTGTTTTTTTTTTTTTTTTCCTTGAAGCACTGTCAACTTTACCTGGAAGCTAATATTTTAACTCTTTGTAAGCCACTGGCAAGTAATATCTCAATAGTCCCTCCCAACAATGCTGTCAAGAAAACATTAGTCTCCATTTATATATATGAGAACACAAAAACTCAGAATATTCAATTTATTTTTTGCCCCTACAATGGCAAATGGCAAGGTGTAATCTTGTTTGTTCCTTTACCTGGATTTTAAAAGTGAATTATTTAAGGTCCAAACAAAATGTCAGATACTATGTTAAACTTTATAATGTAGTATATTTTTTTGGTAAATAATATTGCCTTGTAGTAGCATAAGCTTCATAAATAACACAAGTTAGTGACATCTATGAAGTTGACTTTCTTTGTTAACATACACAAAATTAATCTCTAGAGTTTGTAATATTGGAAATATGTTTTTTGTTTAAATTCAAATATGATAAGGTGGTATTTAAGAGATGGTGGATTTCCTTGTAAGATATGGATTGTGCATAGTCATTTTGAAAATATAAATTGAAAGTCATAGGCTCAGAGTTCTATTCTAGGCTCAGCTACTTATAATACATGTTAATTTTCCAAGTTTAAAAATATTTCAGATTACTGATATATTTTCTGAAATACAGAACAGTGGTAACTTCCTCATGGGCTGACTTCTTTAGGATAAGTGTGATACAGCAAACAGGTTTGTGTCCCAGCCTGTAGCATCCCACCTTTTATTGAACAAAATTATATGTTGAGTGGATTAATGAATTATCAAAAGATCTTTAGGAAATTTCTTGCAAAATTTTAACAAACTATACAAAATGGCAAGTGAGTTCTACCTATATAAATATTATCCTTGGCCATTAAAGAGAAAGGTAAAACAGGAGAAGAGGGGTTATCATGCTATGAAGTATGCATATCTACCCTCTGGATTGAAAGATGCATATTTGGGAAGAAAAAGGTAGTAAAAAAATGCATCCATGATGTCATTTTCTTTTAGGTTATGTGTTCTAGTGTTAAGAGAATATTCTTTAAAGATGAGTAGTTTTCAAATTCTGTCCTTACCATCTACTTATTTAGCCTTTGCTAAGTTACCAATATGTTTTGAACCTAGGTTTCCTCATATGTCAACAGCGCCTTTCATCACTACCTTGTTGAATTCCTTAAAAGGCTAGTTACTGCCTAAAAATCATAAATCCCTTTTATCCTGAGTACACAGGTGAATCACATTCCCCTGCCCCCTTGTATGACCAGTCATGTGATGGTGTTTTGGCCAATGAGATGTGAGGGGGAGTGCAGTGGATCACATAAGCCTGCCCCACACACTCTCCCTCGCTCCCAGCCCCTTCCTACCAATGGGAGGGGAACTCCAAGGGAGGTCTTGGGAGCTAAAGGTTGAACATGACAGAGAAACTGGATCTCTAAGGTCCTAAGTGACTATGAGCAAAGCCCTCTTCTTGCTGTGGCATTGCTGAAGATCACTATGTTGCCAATAATTCAATACCTTCATATGGTTGAACCATTATATGCTTGGAGCTATTTGTTAGCATAGTTTACCCTACCTATTTTTGTGAGATTTAGAGGCCACCTACGTGCTTCTCAAAAATAAATATGCTAATTATTGTAGTTATTTATTAGTTTTCAATTGCTGCACAACAAATTACCACAAATTCAGCAGCCTAAAAGGGAATATATTTGTTATCTTACAGTGTGCCTGAGTCATTAATCCAGACATGTCTTCACTTGGTCCTTCATTCAGGGTGTCACAAGGCTGCAAGCTAAACGTCAGCTAAGGCTGGGGTCTCATCTGAAGCTTGTAGTCTTTTTCTAAGTTCAGGTTATTCCATGCAGGTGAAAATCTCAAGGCTAGTTGTTCTTTAGCAGGAGAGATATTCTCTGACCTTCAGTTTCTCTTTCAAATGATTTTTCTAATTAGGTCAGGCCCACCGAAGATAATCTCTAATTCAAAATTGACTGATTAGGGACCTTATTAACATCTGCAAAATCCCTTCACCTTTCCAATGAGCAGAACATAATGACAAGAGTGATAATGCACCACTATTGCCACGTTCTATAGGTTAGAAGTACTCTGTGTTCCACACTCTCAAGGGGAAAATACATTACAAGTGGGTGACACATTGAAGGTCACCTTTGGGAGTGTCTGCCATAATTTTATATACTGACAGTGGTGTGTAGAGAAAACAGAAAGAACCATCACTTGGAAATTTGAGATAAAAAGAAAATGACATGACAAATTCCTAGTGTCTTTCAGTAATTTTGTTAGATTACATCAGAAAGACAGGAATGTGTAAACCAGCTCTGAAATACTTTAAGTCTTATAATTTTTGAAAACAAAACTGCAGCAATGTATGCAGTAGGTAATAGAAAGAAATTAGAACTACTTTTATTAAAACCGAAAAAGTACATAAATGCCACAAACAAAGTAATATGAAATGGAAAGTATAAGGACAAAAGGCAGCAGAATAAATTTTATTAGGTATTTTGTTTCACTTGTAGTTTCTGTCTTGTATTTTTCTTAATTAATTTAAAAGAATTGATGAATTAGAGATCAGAAGAGTTATACAATTCATTTGCTAATTTAGCAAACATGGTTTTCTAGGGAAAATGTATATTTCAGTGTGAAAGCGAAGGGTAAATTTGACTTTTCTTTTAGGAAGCTTTGAGTTCTTGTAGGAAGAAGACAAGAAAAAAAAAAGAAATTTTACCTGGAATTTGGTTGTATAATTTCTTTTTCATATTTTCTAATTTAAAGTCTATCCAGTATTAATTTCATAATATGGGCTAACAAGTTGAACAGAAGTTGACCTAGGCCATATTTTACATAAAAAAGCATCTGTTTCTTATTTTATACCATTTAGTTCTATTTTACAAACACTGAAGAGTGTTACATTTACTATAGTCCAGGTATCATTTAAATATATTAGAAAAATCTATTCATTTCCCAAAAATATTTTATTAGGCAAGTACTGTCTGTAGCTCCCCTTTACAGATGAGGAATCTGTAAAGACTCAGACAATGTAAAGATCACAGCCAGACTGCCTCCAACATCCATGCTTCCAACCACACACTGTGTTCTCTCTTGCTACGGCTCACCTGGTTCCCCTACTGAATATGACTTATTTCTGCTGTTGCTCTTTCACTGACCTTGACTCTTCTTACCCATATATAAGACAAAGAGCACAAAGTCATGTTTCCTATAATTTTCAGGAAATCTTTATTTTGTGGCTTCTCATATGTCATAAGAGAAGTGACAACATTAATCTGACTCACTACTGAAAATGCAAATGTCTTACATACCTGTTCTAAAGGTTCTAAAATCAGAGATCAGATTCCCCTCACACTATATAGTAAAATGATTGCATGATAATAGAGCATCAGAGGTGTGCAGAAAGAGTTAAGCTAGCAGGCCTTAACTGCTATCCCTAGAAAGGCCTGCTTGCCAGGTTGGTCCTTGGTGGCGTCTGGAAACTTGGATTTGGGAATGTTCCCATCATTCCCTAATGGATAAAAGTGGTTGACTATGTCTAAACTCTTTGTACAAACATCCACATGTTTGTATGTGGATGTTGTTATGCTGAACATACGCTTTTTTTTTTTTTTTCTTTTCTGGGAGTCTGGAATTTTGGCAAGTGTTAGACAGAGGATGCCTGTGTGACCAGTCCCAACACAAACCTTGACACTAAATCACTTGTGTCCCTGCAGCAGCACAGTGATGAGCTTCCCTGTAACACTTTTCTCATGTTGTCACAATTTAATCCCAGAGGAATTAAGCACATCCTGTGCAATCTGCTGGGAGATAATTTTTGAAACTTTGAGCCTGTTTACCTCAGGATTTTTCCCCATGTAAATTTTCCCTTTGCTGATTTTCCTTTATATACTTTTGCCATGATAAATCTCAGCCACGAGTACAACTATATGCTGAGTCCTACAATTCCTCCTAGTTTAGTCTTGGGATCCCTCAACACGGAAGTCTATCAGGGTCTTACAAGGCTCATAATTGTCAGAATTGCTATTATTTCGTTATTTTCAACTTTGCTAGTGACATATGGTTATGTATCACTGTAAGTTAATTTCCCTGATTTGGGTCACTTTATTCTCTAATCAATAAGGCCATTTCATTTGACAGACTATTGTGAAATACATTAATCATTACAATTTACAGAATTGGGAATTATAATCCTTAAATTGGGAACAGTACGATCTTGCCTTAATCATGTCTGGAAGAATGCTAAATACTCACTTCCCTTACATCAAAACTATTAGAAAATCAGAGTAAAAGTATCAGTAGTCATCATCTGTTTGTATTGAAATATTAAATGACAATGGCCAATGACATTACATCTGCAGAGAATGTTGTGGTGCTATGCCTATAGTCTCTTTAAGTGAGCTCCCAGAAATCTTAGTTGCTCACAGGTGTCTGTTGAGTTTCTCTCAAGGAACTATTGTCCCAAAGGGAACTACTCCCTCACCACATACTTTGGTTCAAATTCTTGCCCTGTGCAACCTTGCTTCCCTTACTTCCTTATGGATATTATACTTAGTCCAAGCCTCAACAACTTGCAGCCAAACAAATCTCTACCTCAGATTCTTTTTTTCAGGAGACTCAACCTAAGTAAAAGCCACATTATGTAAAGTGTCTGTTAAATTTCAAAAACAAATAGTCTACCTAGCCTTCCAGGCTATAAAATAATTGATAAGCTGGGGATTGATCTTCTTTTCATAAATACCACTGGAATGAGTGGACACTATGCTTCAATCTAATACCATATAGTAGGCAGAGTTTTCCATTTCAGACAATTGTGATTCAATCAATTATGCAAAAGGGGTAAAAATTACTTTTTAGAACAAATGATGCAACATATTATACAAATTAATTCTATCACTCTTTAAAATTGTGATAATTGTAGTCCAGAAAATTTCTACCATATACCAAGATACATTTCTCATTTATAAGATTGTGAATCCTTTCTTCAGAGGGTAATTTAATCACACGTATTTATGGAATGCCTTTCATACCACTGCATGCACTAGGAACATGAAGCAAACATTACATATAGGATCTCTCCACAAAGAGCTTGAAATCAGGAGGGGATCGAAGAGGAATACTCATCATTAAATATTGAAAAAATAGAACTGTAGTCAACATTGTGATATACTAATTGTAAGATACTGGTGCTTGCTTCAATATTTGCCTACAAAATGCTCATTTGTGTGGAAGATTAAAAAATTGTGATTAACCCTAGCCTAATCAGATTTTTTTTTCAGTTAGAGATGCCTATGTGGCCTGCTTATGCTTAACAAGATGTAAGAAGATATCAGTATAGGCAACTCTTTGTTGATCTTTCTTCCTTGAATGAAGATATAATAATATGATACTAGGAACTACATCACCTTATGTGTGTGTATGTATATATGCATATGTGTGTGTCTGTGAGTTATTTAAATTCATATAAACTATATAATATACTACGCAACATACTACTTCTTACCTTTTCACTCAACAATAATGTTTCTCTGTGTTTTTATGTAGACATATTTCTTTCCTTTTAACCAAGAAATATACCATCAGATAAAATTGTAGCAATATGAATGTAAAGGGTATCTTAATGATTTTGCTATTACAAATAATGCTGTAGTAAATATCCAAATCCAATTCTTATTCTTATGGGCAAAAGTTGTCGCATGAGATATCGGGGGGGGGGGCATTCAATGAACATGTCCCTTTTTTTCTAGATACTGACAATTGGCTCTGCAGAGCTTATAACAAAAAGCATTAATGGCACCAAGTATATAGGAAAATGTCCATTTCTCCACATACTGTAAAAAATTGATATCATCAAACTTTTATTTACTTAATTTTTCAATCTGAAGGGTGAAGATGATATTTTACTATCATTTTAATATATTCCCCAAAGACTAGCAGCTGAGAACCTTCTCATGTGTTTATTTTTAAATTTCTTTTAGTTTATGTTATTTTTATACTTCAGATACATCAGGTGTTTCAACATAAGTGAGACTTGCAATTAAAATATATCAAAATGATCTAGAGGTATAGGTATAAAATACAAAAATATCCTGGTGGTAGGACAAGAATCAAGATGTAACCCTCTGTTAATTGACGGTAGGCAAAAGTAAGTGGTGATTCTAGATTTCCAAGTATATGAGGAATGGCCTCAGTCATCAAGGTTACTGAATATAGAGGCACATGTAATGTTTTCAGTTCCTCTTCTCTATTCTCATGAAAGAACCATGTTTTTAGCATATAAACCTCTCCAGCTATATAATGTAGAAGAGTCATACTTTAAACTACCTTACTGGTCATGTTTAATCACTTTCAAATGAGAATAATAAAACCCCTCTTTTCTAAACTTACTTCAGTCTTAAATATAAAGTTATATATATTAGAGTACCTATGTGCATTCTAAAGCACTATACAATATAAGGCAATGTCCTCATTACTTAGGGTTATTGGAGTTAAATTCTGGGAGATTATATAGTACATTTCAATTGGCCTCTAATTGCAAAGGCATATTTGAATACATGAAGTGAAAACATTTCTTTTAAGAATATGAATACTGAAGCAAAATCCATCTCAGAATCCCTCTATATAAAGTGAAAGTTTAATTTCCTTAGAGCGTATGCCATCTCATTCCCTAGAGTGTAGCAGCAAATTGTTTGCTTTTTACTTTGGTGCTATAAATGCCAGAGAAGGGTTTTCACATCATTTGAAGAAAGTCTTTGGTCATCAATAGATGAAAGTGTGAACTACATTATCCTTGCCAAAGTCACAGAAAATGCAACTATGAAAATCACACTTCAATGAGAAAACACATCCCCAGATGTTGAGGGTTTTTTTTTTTTTTGAAATGACAAATCTTTTTATTTTGTTCTGTGTTTTTACAGAGTATAACCTCACAGCAATGAATTTGTCAGTATCTAAATTCCCTGTGGTCCAGAAAACCAGTAGCTACAAAATATGATTATTCACAAGTTATCACTCTACATGTAAACTCCCAAATCACAATTATAATTCTTACCCTTTCTTTTATTGTGAAGGAAAGGTTACAAATGATTTCCAAGGAGTTACATACATCTACATTTGAAGCATTGAATGATGTTTTTAGATTCCCTTTTTAAAAAATATAAATGTACAATGTAATAGCAACTATTAAAAGCAGCAGCAGTTTATAATCTTTAACTAAATTTCAGTGAGTGAGGAAGTTTTGGCTGGGGTCACTCAGCCAAAATGGCTGTATGGAAATTTCTAACATGAGTAAAATTTCTTCCAGGGCATTTATATAAACATGCATGTGCACACACACACACACACACACATATACACACACTCATACATTTTCATATCTTTGGGGATAACCTATCCTTTAGGGAAAGAATGGGCCTGTAAATCAACTTTTTTTTAGACACAATGACTAGTTATTAAATATCTCATCTTTTCAGCAAGGCAAGATAATTTCCTAAAAGGTTTTACCAAAGTAGATTTTGAATTGGAAAACAGTTGCTGTAAATTAATACAGTGTCATTGGTCTGAGAGGAAAGAATTATGTGCTCTTCCTCCAAAGACTAGAAACGGATTAGTTCTTTGTTTAACATCATTCACTTCATGTAGTCTTTTTTTTTTTCATAAGAGAATCCTGAAGAGCTTTTCGTTATGAAGGCCATAACTTCTATTAAACCTAACTAATCAAATACACAGCACGTAACCATGCATAAATGACACTCATTTATTTCACTGTTGCTTATTTAAGGTTTCCCTAGTATAAAATGCTTCAAAAACATGTACTTTTTTTTCTTTTATTAAAAACATGTACTTTTTAAAGTGATCATTGACCCTCTCTGCTTTTAAAAGTATCTAAGCATTTTGTTTTAGAGAGGTTTTATAAAACAGGCTTTTTACTAATATAACATGGCAATTTGTACTATAATCTGAAAGAATTTGTGTTTTAATCTATAAGTGTACAATCTGATTTTTGAAAAACAGATTGGTTTCTGTTTGTTTTTAAAATTACAAAAAAAGATATATTGAAAGGTATCCTATAAAATGAGCCATGATTATTAATTTGGTAGCTCTGAAGAAATGAATAGGACCTAACTTTGTTAAAAGGTTAGACAGTAGATTTTCCAGCTTAAAGAAGTACCCTCCAAACTCACTATCTGATATTGTGGTTGATGCAAGTGGGTCATTCCAAACCTTCCCCAAATCTGGTGACTTCTGCCACAAGGAAATATGAAGTCATATCGATGGATTATCTTCAAGGAAAAGATTTAC
The DNA here is from genome assembly GCA_008750895.1 of Mirza zaza. Classification (NCBI taxonomy): domain Eukaryota; kingdom Metazoa; phylum Chordata; class Mammalia; order Primates; family Cheirogaleidae; genus Mirza; species Mirza zaza. The sequence continues at coordinate 11,618 of VSMD01107118.1, forward strand.
TTCAAGAAGTCCTAAGCATCAAACCTCTCCCAGAGTGACTAAGATTCTTCAATGATAGAATTTGACCACAGAGTTTCTCCTCTACCTCACCATTAATGAGATATCAACCATTATCTGGAATGAAATATGGAAAAGGCATGTGGTTGACTATCTCATAACAATATATTAACAATATGCCCAAACAAATCTTGTAATTTTTCCAAATTAATAAAATCATATTAATATTAATAGAAATTAATATGCTTCAATCATTCCAGGTACTAATCTTCAACATTTTGTTTTATAACTATAAACATAAGGTAGGTATTAATGCATAATAATAAAGAATATCTGATAATAGATCTATATTTAGAAATTATTTGCACATGATACCATATTCCCTCAAAAGTCCAGAGACTGTGGTTTCTAACTCCAAGTATAGACATTCTATTTCTATTTCTCAATTAAACTTGGTTTAATAGGAGCCATGAAGGTACTACCTCTGAAATAAATGTGTTGATGTTCAGCTATATGTCTTTTTCTGTTTTTTTTTAAAAAAATGGAGTTTGGAGCACATCTCTTGCCACAATTTAAAATTAGCCAACTAGTCTATGTAGACATTCCTCTCAAATTAATGTGTTTTTGATATGGATAATTGCTCTCTTTAAACTTGAAAGCAAAGAGGCTGGCCTATTTTATGCCTTTTTCCTTGTTCCTAAATGGTGATAATACTATTTTTCCCTTTAAAATTATTTTGATGATTTAAGACACTGTAATTTGTGATAAATAAACTATTTAGTTTAATTGAATATGTAAGCATATGAGGGAGAACATCAGAAAATTATTGATGTAATAATACGTAAAGCCCATAAAGAAAATTTAACTTTAAAATATTTATTTGTTCAGTTGGTAAATTTTATTACAAATGGTTATTTTATAAATCCTTCTTCAGTTCAGAAAAATATGGAATAATAGACACTGAGTTTTTATTTTGAAACATTTTTCTAGATTCATTTGAGAAAATAATTCATTGTAACTTTCCTGAACTTGCATGAATTATCTTACTATAATCTCATTGAACACAACTTCATCTGACATTTGTGAACATTAGTACTATTTATCAAAAGACCCATAGAAACTGGAAAAAAATGTAGAGAATAAATATTTTCCATTGACAATGACACCTCATGTATGTTATTTAAATTAGTGAATGTGGAAATGTATGGTAAGTATTGTTTTTATACCTAATTTAATGTGTAGGATAGGCTGTGAGCTTGGCCTGATGTTTTTATGTCAAACAACCTTACCATAGAAATAGTTCCTAAGAAAACTTTGGAGCATATTAGGAGTACAGAGTACTTGACAGTGATCATGAGATAAGTAGTAAGAGTCACCATGAGATAAGCAATCCTAATGAAACTCAGTAATCAATGGTAAATGCCATTCTAGCTAAAATTAGTTATCCAGAAAGAATATAGTAGAATACAAAGAAGTTACTCAAAACCTGAGCAATGTTAATTAGGTTCCTGGATAGTTTCTAGGTTTTTGAATTTGGTAATTTTTTTTTTTTGAATTTGGTAATTTTTTTAATCAAGAAAAATAACTTTCATCTTTAAGCATTCTGATTCTCTTATTCATCTTTCTTGACATTAATTCAGGCTGTTTTTTTTCAAAAAAAGAAAAAAAAAATACTTCATTATGTAACCTCATTACAAAGTTAGTGACTACTTTCTTTCATTGAATGAAGTTTTTGCTAACATGTACCACAGTGAATATATAGGTTTAGACATTTTAGCATAAAATAAAGATTTCTAAGAAGTCATCCAAAAAGCGAAGAAACAAAGAAACAACAAAAAATCCAGGTCATTTCATATTTTAGTAAAACTGGGAAACATATATTAACCCCTTCCCCAAAGGTGAATATCTGACCCAAAGCAGCAGGGATCAAGTGAGAAATGGATAGAAAGAAACTAATACACCAGGAACTGTGATCTAAGCAATAAGTATTTCAGAAAAGGAAGCAAAAATGAACCTCTCCAAGGAGAGAGACAATCCAGGAGGAGAACACTCTGAACTTTCTATTTGTCACAGCGGGAATAGCAATACCGTATACTGACTACTGGGAGGAGAGTCTTAACTTAATTTAGGTCTGAGATATAGAGGAAATAAGGCTAACGAAGTAACTAACAGATAAATGTTTGCAGAAACCAGTTAACCTATTTGTCATTTCATTGCAGAAGAAGAAAACTTCTTGCTTAAAAAAAAAAAATGAAACAAAAAACAGAAGAAATGCAAAATACCATGAAATTGCTCAACTCTTTGGGGAATAATAAAGGAAAATGAGATTTGCAGATAGGAAACTCAGTATTATAAAAAAAGTTCTAATTAATTTTAAATACTACCTTGACTCCTAATTTGATAATATTTAATCTATGAAAATGCCCTTCTTTAAATAATTATTAATAAAAATAATTTGAGTAAGATGTACAAAGATTTTTTTTCAAAAAGAAGTAAAATAATTGGGAAAATAAACAGGAAAATGAAAATTTCCAACAGAAAAGATGTTGCTGGGGAGCAGGCAAATATTGTGACCATATATTTACACTATGAAAAAAGAGTAATTACTTCCATTAAACAAGAACAGAAGGTAAGAGCTCGGGGAAGAAATGACAAAACAATTAGTAGAGATTCAAAAACTGAGCTATAGGAGTTTAGTAAAAAAATGGAAGGAAATATAAAAACAATAAAAATAATATGGATATCAATGGAGCACAGGAAAAAATCCACATCGTTATAACACAATTAAAGGACTAAGGAGACAGAAATTGGAAAAAAAATGGAAATAATTAAAATGAATACAATTTTTTTAAAAAAGAAAGAGGGAAAAATGAATAAAAATGATAGATATAGAAAACAATCAAAGGAAGTTTATTAAAACTTGGTTGTTATCTCCAAAGGAAAAAAAATCAAAATAATGGCATAATACAAAAATGTAACAATATAATTCAGGAAACTTTTCAGAAATAAAAACCATGAGTTCTAAAATCTAAAGAGCACATTTTATTCTGGGTACAATGGACGCAGAACAGAGTAGTCAACTCTGAGCCTTTTCGGACCAAAGGCACATGAACTCAAATGGAAATGCCTTAGTGTAAGAAAGGCAAAAATATTGTCTCATGTAAACAGGGAAAAGTCCTGTTGTCGTGAGGTTATCTGTCATTACTCAGATGTTATAAGACAATGGAACAGCATCTACAAAATTCTAAAAGAAAAATAGTATTAAGCAAAATGTTCTTACACAGCTGATCCGTGTTTCAAGAAGGAAGTTACCAGTCACGTAGTTTGAACATGCACACTGTTGCTATACCCTTCTTCAGGACCTACTACAGGCCAAACTCCAGATCCAGGGATGACTAGATATTTTTGCCAAGAGAATTCTGATCAGGGTTACCAGATAAAATACAAAAAGAAAATGAGACATCTTATATTAAAAAAAAAACATTCTATGTTTATCTGAAATTAAAAATTAACTGGGTGCCCTTTACTTTTATTTGCTAAACTTGACAACTCTAATTGTGGCGAACATTCAATCTTTTTGACTGTAAGGCTATGGATTACAACAAATGGGAATTAGGGTTTCACAACAGAATGCAAACATTCTATATGCTGGCATTTTAGAAATGGCATAAAAATGCATGGGAAAAGGGAGAAGCAAGGCCAAAAGAAAGTAGGTTTTCTGATCACCTAATATTTAATAGACAAAGTCAACATGTACCATAAACATTGACAAGAAAGGAATAGATCTGGAAGTATTTTCAACATTACAAATGTACACACTCAGAAAGTTGATGAAATTGACTCAAATCAGGTGATGAAGAAAGAGAAAAGAATGGAGAAATATCCAAACTGTTATAAAGGCTCAAATAAGAAGAGAGAACAAAGATTCAAAATTAATATTATATATAGTTTGAAAAATTATAGTATTGATAAAGTTAAACATTAAAACAAAAATAGAAGTAGAAAAACACTAAATAAAATACTATAAAATATAGCCAGGTTTGGAACTAAGACTAAACTGTCACAAAATAAAAACCTTCATTTTGTTCCCAAAGCAAATTCAAGGCTCTTAAGAAATGCACCTTACACAACATAGTTTAGTTCTGAAAACCAAGACATCAAAGTATACAAAAAAAGAAATCCAGAGTTGAAATCATTTGTCAGGTAAAGATTAAGGCCACAAAGCGGTAGACAAATTTAAAAAGAGTATTTTTCTATCGTTATAGTTAGTGGTTCACAATGAATATCTATGTTCATAATGCCACAGCATTAACAGCAATAAAACAGAGAAAGAGAAAACTAGAGAGAACATATAGGACAAAATGAACAAATTCATTCTTTTCTCTTCCTCCATGATGACTAAATAGACAGAAATAAGTAAAGAATTATTAATAGAAGACTTAATGTAACAATCCTCCAATTATGTATACCATACTAGACCATAAAGAAAAGAAAAATCATTAACTCCCTCAAAGACAGCGTGCATCTTCTCGTCACTCTGCAAATAATAACAAAAAAAACATTCTTATAAAAAACTAAAATATCTCTTCTCCTGTCATAGAAGAAATCCTTTACAATATAGAATAATATCCAGAAAATAAAAATGAACAGAACCCTACATATATTCCCAGACACAATCCACAAATCGCTTCCTAAAAAATTGCTTTTGTTTTCCTTATTTTACATTTGGTAAAAGTCCAAAGATTTATATATACAATCTGAAGAGGAACCAGAGTATGCTCTTATTTTACATTTGGTAAAATTTAAGGTCCAAGAAAGAGCCTTGGACCAGAGGTAGTACGAAGAGGAGCTGAATTTAAATGCAGGTTTGACTATTTCATACTTATTCTTTTCACATTAGTCACCAATGCCTTTCAGAACACTAGACCCCTTCTTCATCTGTAAAATGAAGAAGTTGAATTGGAAAATAATAGTGCTTATGTATTAATATTTCTTACACTAGAGCATGCAATATTATAGGTGTTTCTATGTATTAATATTTAATCTTCATGTCAATCCTATGAGGTAAATATTAGTATCATGCCTAATTTACAAGAAAATAAATTGAGGCAGAGAGAAGTTAAATAACTTCCCAAGTTACATCAGTCAAAACCTGAATTCAGAGAGTATCTTTGGTTGTAGACTTAGCCACATTTTATAGGCACTCTGCCTCAAAGGTACTTTCTAGCTCTGGAGTTCTATAAGACATATACCTTAGTATTCATGACATGGATACTTTAAATAATTTATCACAGAACATTGCACAGCTCTCAGTGAATTACATGTGGATAACAAGGATAACTATTCAGATGAGTTTTTCCCCAGGGTAAATAAAGAGTAAAATGCCAGAGTCCAATCACACAGAACAACATACCCAATTGTTAGTGAAACAAAAGAATTGTTTCAGTACTGTAGGCAGCACATGTCCCAAATAAGCTTTTTTAACCAATGCAGATGGTGTAGGTTGGATCCAGAACTGTTACATAAACACATTAGTTTATAAATGAAATTGTCCAACCTCAATGACAAATAGCTGTACATCTGCTTAATAATCATTCCTGTACCATTTTTAGAACAGAGTACTGTAATTATTTTCCCTGATTACAAAGAATTTGGAAATGAATCACGCAGATGCTTTGCTATGTACAGTTAGACAATTATTTTCCTCCCCCTTCCTTACTACTCAGTAATATTTCTTTATTATGTTGAACCCTAAAAATTGAAGTAGGAAAGGTAAATGTGAGCCAATACACTAAAGACAGTAATCACCCAAATTGCTACTACTGGGAACATAATTCTACCATACAGACTCTGTTCCATTGATTGTGAAATTGCTGCTCTCATTAAATAGTATGCTTGACCCTTAGTGGAGTAACCACCATTTTCCTCTTTTAGAGACCCAATAATTTCATTGCCACTCTTTCATCCTTGGAATACAAATCTTATCTAATAATAAAATGCTCCATTTTACCCTGGCCCATTTCATCTATTGCTGCTATACTGCCTTCAATTTCACTCCTCTAATAAGTGTTGGTTATTTATTATGTATATGTCAATCTGCTAAATGCTATAGAGGATAAATAATAAGACTACTAGATAGTTAAGTATTTTTATTGAATATGACTATGATTCTGTGTGCACGAGGAATGAGAAAAACAGGGTGGGGGAGGAAGTGCATTTTTGTAGAAGGAACACTTATACCATACCTTATACAGCTTAGAAGTATTACAGAAGTTTCTCAGGGGTTCAAATGAGTAAGAATTTGTTTGGGAGATGGGTAGAATCTGAACTTGGTAAATTCCTTTTTGGTACAATTTACAATTGTGTTATTGAAAAATAGATTCTTAGATATCCAACAAGTTTATAAAGAGTATAATGATTCATATGTTACAAGGCCCTTTGGATAGAGTGGTCCCTGTCATCTTGGAATCATAGAGGAAAAAGAGACTTTAAACCATTCATTGATTAATTAAACTAAGTATTTCAAGTGAGGATTTTAAAGTGCATGAAAGTTTATATGAGTACAGTATTTTAACTGTATAGAAAACTATAAAACTGAGCTGTGTTTATTAAAGGATAGTCATGTGTTTCATGTCAAGAGATGTAGATTATATAGTAAAATAAATACATAGTGTGGAATTCTGCAAATGTAAGTGTGTGTGTGAAAGGTATTCACAGTGAAAATTATGTTTTATCTATTGTTTTTGTTTGAATTGAATGACAAACATGCCATTATTATAGTGCAAAACCTAGTTAATTTGACCCATCCAAAATTGATTTGGTGCATGAACCAACTGAAAATTCATCTATTACTTTAGAAATGCAATGTTATAAATGCTATTTATTCATGAATGAAAATAGTCCTCCTGCTTTACATAAGCAATTTAATACAGTTCATTTCATTCAGGTGTACATGGTGAGAAACAATTTATGTACATTATTTTTTTTCTGTAGCTGCTGCATCCTCAAATGGTGTTCATTTTCCAAGAGCAGATGCTTAAAAAAAGCAACTGAAGAAGATTCTCCTGTATTTTACCTAGATAGATGATTTTCCATGTAAAAAAAGTTTGCTGACATAAACAGCTTTTGTCCTTTATTTAAAAAAAAAAGAAGAAGAAGAACCATGGCATTCTTTACGTAGCACAGAAACTGGCACAGATTTTTCAGTTAAATAGTATCCATTTTGATAATACTGTTATTGATAATAGTACTTTATATTTGACATCTCTTTAAATAAATTATAAAAAGAAACCTACCTAACAGGTACATGAACCAACTTTTTGTTTCATTGATCCTTTGTATTGATTTGTTTTGTTTTGTTTTTCATTTCATTTGGGTGATGGGCACACTTATAGCCCTGAGTCAAGTATTACAAAAGGAATCCAAAAAACATTTGTACCCCTGTAATATTTTTAAATTACAAAGCAATAATTTAAATAAATAAAATCCATTCAAATTAAATCTAGGAACTATCATAAATCACAACCTCACCAAACATAAAGTCATCTTGATTAATCACATGACAGCAAAGCCCACTTTGGAGAAATTTCACACTTTAAGGGCCCAAGAATATTTCTATTTAATACTTCAGTGTCTACAACAGCACTCATGAATGATAGTCATGATGTTTTAGAAAAATTGATACTCTGAGGGCAATTATTTTTCCAAGTTTTCACTAAACATCTTCCTTGCTAATCAGAAGCTAAGCTGTGAGTTTTAATGTAATGAAGTGAAAAGTACATGGACTCTTGAGTCTGATTTATTTGGGTCTTTACTCCTGCTTGATCTTTTTACTAGTTGGGTGATTTTGGCCACATCACTTAACTACTTTAATGACCAATTCCTTCACCTTTCAAAATAATGATAATAATGATCTCAGGGTCTGCAGTGAAGTGAATGAAACAATGCATATAAATAAATATTCTAACATTCTAAGCAGATATTATATATTAATTGATGTTGATGCTATTATGAATAATATTATTCTTAATAATATTACACCTTCACTAAGAGGTTGCAACTAGTGATGACAACCAGTTGACAACAATTTTTCCTGGATAGAATTGATTCATTCCACTAGTTATACACAAGGCATTAATTTCATGAAAAGCATCAAACACTTAAAGCTCAGATATTCACAAAGTACTTGGACTCTAAGATAATTTCATCTATGTCATGGTTTGAATGTGTCCCCCAAAGTTCATGTTTTGAAAAATTTAATTCCCAATGCAAGAGTGTTGAGGGGTGGGACCTTTAAGAGCTGATTAGGTCTTGAGGGCTTTGCCCTTATAAATAGACTAATGCCTGTATCATGGGAGTAGATCAGTTATCACAGAAGTGGGTTCCTGATAAAAGGATAAATTTCTCCCCTTCCTCGCTCTCTCTCTCTCTCTCTCACACACACACACACACACCCTTTCTTGCCCTGTTGCCTTTCTTCATGAGATGATGTAGCAAGAAGGCTTTCGCGGGTGTGGTCCCTTGATCTTGGACTTCCTTGACACCAGAAACATAAGCCAAAAAAATTTCTGTTTATCATAAATTACCCAGTCTCAAGTATTCTGTTACAGCAACACAAAATGGGATAAAACAATCTGGATACAAAATATTTTTAAAATTCATTTCAAATTTGACCTATAGCTTTTTAATAAGAAGAAAACAAATTTTAAGAAATTAATCACATATAGTACCCTCAGTTCATTGCTTAAAGTCTTCCCACATGCAACGAAAGAAGTTGGACTATGAGTTATGGTCGGGAAGGTGGGCCAACTTGCATAATAAAAATCAGCACCATTGTGGATGGCAATTTGACAATATGTATTAAGAAACTTAAATATTAGCATTATTTAGATATAGCGATTACATTTTTTGAGTGTACCCAAAGAAAATAATCCTTAAGAATCTAAGTATACACAACAGATCATTCTAGACTTTTATTAAATAGTGCATGATAGAGGAATGGTTAGGTAAATTATTATAAAGCTATTCTATTTAGTACAATAAATAAAAAAAATAATGACAATCAAGTAGCAACTTAGAAATTGCAGGAAAGAAAACTGTATAAAAACAATTATAATTATTAAAGTTTTAAAAATATGCATTTAATTAATGATTATAAGAGAATATACCAAAGCAGTTGCATTAGGGAGTTGATTCATTTTATTCTCTTCTTTATTTTCTTGACTATTTATATTTTTGTAATGTGTGGCTTAACAATTGAAGCAAATAATATAAGCATGTATGTAGGTACTGATAGGTTGAAGATTACAGAAGAAAGTACTTTATTTGTACCTACTTTACCTATTTCTTCTAAAAAAAAGTTTTTATTATTCAAGCATGTGTGTGTGTGTGTCTGTGTGTAAATGGGTGCATCTTGATCAGTTTTGAAGTCCTATAGTATAGGTTTGCAATGCAATAGCAAGATAAAGCCATGTTATTAATATTCCCTGATATAGATGAAGTTTGGGAACAGGTAGTGCGACAAGAGTGATTTGAGAATACCTTTCAGAGACTCACCAAAAATGAAAAACTAAAGAAAGCATTGATTTTTCTCTGGTAACTGCAGAAGTGTCATGCTGTTCTAGTAGAACACAATATAATTTTACCTTAAAAATTTTTTTTGCTTGATGAAAAGATTTTAGCAACAACAAATACAATCCTCGAGGAAAAAAAATGCTTGGAACAAATACATAGAAATTTAAATCTTTGTGTGACTTGTATATAATTGTATAATTTGATAGTTTCACTCTATTTCCAATTTTTCTTTTATAAGCATATATTACTTTTAAAATGGTGGAAAATACAATTTTAAACTTCAAGTACTCTGATACTCTTGTGACTCAATATTTTCATTCTTTTTAGTTCCCATTGTGTGTCATGATGTTGAGGATAAGATATGTATAAAGGGCTGTTGCTGAGACTGCACACATGTGGTGTGAAGAGTCCTTCCTGGAAAGAAGGTTCTGACGTCATTTTAATGAAAGTGGTAAAGGCTTAAGGACAAAGGCAGAGGGCTTTAGTCAAATCTCAGTGTAATAATTTTGATAATTTTATCTTGTTTTTTTCTAAACTATAATTCAGATTTTTATACTAATTGAACTTAACATCCACTACTATCTTAAAGATGATTTGGCGACCCACGTTTAAAATTCAGCTGCTTTGGGCCTCTATTAATCTTTATTATAATCTTCTCCTCATATCCATTTTTTGGGCTTAATGAAGAATAATTATATACACCTTTACAGATTAATGCTGTTATTATATCAAGAATAAACTAAATTTATTATTTCTGATCTTTCTCTCTCTCATTTATTTTTAAGTCTATGAATCTAACAACCCAGAAAACATATGGCACTGAATTTATTTGTGGACATTATTCTAGTAAGGATTAATAGAAGATAATTGTGTCAACAGATTCATGCTGAACGTAACATTTATTCAATAGGAAATTTTCTAAGTCTATCAATCATGGTCTACTGAAAATTTATTTTTAAAGTACTCTATCATTTAGAAGAAGTATCAACTAACATTTTAGAGTTTTCAATGTCATATAATAATTTTGCCTGCTACATAGAAAATAGAACCATAAAAATACTGCTTTATGAAAATATAGTAGTTTCATTATAAAATTACAAAAAAATAGGTATACAAAAATGAATTGTAAAATCTTAATCACATGAATATTTATTATATTTTTAAAATCGTTTGAAAATGATCTATTTTACTTCTGGGCTAAGAATACTCTAATTTGAATTTTTCTAAGTATAGCAGGAATTGAACACCCAAATTATTGTCTACAGTAAGTTCTTCTGAAAGACAATTTAACCTCTTAAGCTTAGTACACTTCAATTTTATATCTATAGTTTCACTATAATTCAACAGATATATTATCTATGAATGGAATGGCATGGTAGGTGCTTCCTTGCAAGAAAACAAATGAATAAGCCTAAAGCCCAGGGATAACTGATAATATTATTAGGATATAGGAGGTTCTTCCAGATATGATAAAAAGAGAGGAATACAAACAATATGCCTGGGTTATTTATAGTTCAATATGAGAATCATATGTGGATTCTGAAATTTTGGCAAGATTCCCATCATAATAATAGTACTAAATTTCACAAAACTTCTAAAACAAATGAAAAGAAACATCAATTTGTAGATCAAGATATACAATAGTCAAGAAGATATTTTTCTCCAGTCCAATAATAGGAAATTAAATTATATCCCCGCTATGATGAAGAAAGAAAGAAAAGGCAAAGAGATCAAAGAACAAACAGTTATGGTTGGGTGGAAGGGGAGGTCCCTTATGAGTTCTTAGCCCATTGTGACAGTTTAGGAGTCAGGTAGGGTGGGGAGCAGGTGGGAGTCTACTCTTCCAAGTGCCTCAGAATGTAGATGTGTTAGTTGTGGGTAAATCCCTGTGCCTGTTCTGAGAAGGATGCAGTATTCAAACTGGTTAGGAAGCTCAAGATTCGGTGAGGCCTTTCTTTTTTTGACAGATCATTTATCCATTCATTGATTTGGTCAAAGAGAGAGGGAGAGAAAGACAGAGACAGAAAGAGACAGACAGAGACAAAGAGAAAGAGAGTTGCTGCCCTCATGTAGCTTCGTAGTTTACATCCAGTTGGAGTAGGTTCATCTCCCTGCCCTTTTGAGGGGAGACAGGAAAGATAACTGCAAAATGGAATCTCATGGAAGGTCTTTTCAGGACATATTATTTCCATATTAAAGAAAAAGGATGACTCAAACCTCTTACATGATGAAAATTGTAACAAATTTTCCAAAGGGACTTTTTTGGTTCTGCATATAACTTTTTTGAGTAATGGCAAGTAATCATAGTGGGCAGGAATAGAAGGCCCACAGATGGAGGAGATTCTAGCACTGGCTGGCATGGGAAGAAGAGTCAACATGAGTGTGAGATGATGTCAGATGCATTAGTTTCCTGGGGCTGCCATAACAAAGTGCCACACCAGGGTGGGGTAGCATGACAGAAGTTTATTCTCTCACAGTTGGGGAGGCTAGAAGCTCAATATCACAGTGTCAGCAAAGCCATGCTCCCTCTGAGTCTGAGTAGAATAATTCCTTGAGTCTTTCCAGCTGCTGCTGGTATCCATAAATGCTCGGTGTCCCTTGGCTTGCAGCCGCATCACTCCAGTATCTACTTTTATTGTCACATGGTGTTATTCCTGTGTGCCTCTGTCTCTTCACATGGCCCCCTACCCTCTGATACTCTCTTTCTATAATGACACCAGTCATATTGGATTAAGGCCCATCTCACTACAGTGTGATCTCATCTGAACTAATTATATCTGCAAGAATGTATTTCCAAATAAGGTAACAGTTTGAGGTACTGCGGATAGGAATTCAACATGTCATTTTGGAAGACACAATGCAACTCATAACACTAGCTAAGAAAAGACTACATTTTGACAAGATCAACAGTCTCCTTGTTTAGGTTTTAGTTTGCGTGGCTATAAGAGCTAGATGGAAAGAAATGACACATTTCTTAAACTGAGACTGAAAAGAGAAAACAATGTAAGGTGTTAATGTTTACCAAAGTAGGCAAGGTTTAATCATACTAATTTTGTGATTAAGAGCACTTTCAAAGAAGAAAGATAAGTTTGTACAAACGTATTATTCATTCAATGCTTATTTCACTAAATAAAATTTATTCTTCATTTTTTAATGAATTACTCAGTTTTCTTCAGCATGAAACATTTTGTTATTCTCACAAGTGCCTTTCCCTCTATATTGTCAAAGTTTTTCTTTCCCCTAATCCCACACTGTATATAGATTCAAAAAGGGCTTCAGATGCTCAAGGTTCCATAGATCCTAAATAGATTACAATTAAAATTACTCTCCTGTTTTGACCTTTAATTCTAAGACATCAATGTCATTTCAGTTCATTTTATATTTAATACATAAAATCCATTTGTATATACAGAATTTGCCTGTTCAAGTTTCACTTCAGGTCAACAAATGTGTGCTATGCAATATAAGGCCTTCTGCTATTTAACTTTCTATGCCCCATTTTCTCATCATTAATGATGGTAACAACAGTACCTAACTGGTAGAATTCTGAGAATTAAATAGATTAATATATTAATACTTAAAACTTTAAGAAGAATGCTTGGTACAATGAAAGTATTGTGTAAATATAAACTATTATTATTATTAATAATGTATAAACTGATGTTGAAATACACCACCACTCATACCTTTAGGAAGCTTTCTTATCTAACTAGTTCAGGATAGATGGAATGGGAACCTGGGAATGGATCCTGTTTCTGACACTTATTAGCTGTGTGAACTTGGACAAGCTATGGAAATTCTACAATGCTCAGTTTCAGGTCCTCCAAATAAGAATTACTCTATGTCAGGAGAGTTCAGATAATTTGGGTAAAGTTCTCAGAGATGTATTTGGCAAATGTAAATGTTTCAGTACTCTTATCTCTCTCCTCTTTTCTTTTTTTCAAATTCAGCATTGGGGCGTGGGTAAAATGAACTAGAGGGACAGGCTGGAGGTTTGGAGACCAGTAAAGAAGTTGCTGTAATATCAATAGAAACATGGGAAGAGGGCCAGCATAATGAGCCCATGGAAGGAGAAATGGAAAGCGTAGCAAGTGTCTCCTGGCACAGTCAGCACATTCTTAGAAAATGATTACATGTGGAGTTAATGAGAAATAGAAGAAAGAGTAATAACTCAAAGGCTTCTGCAGAAGAAGTTCTTTAGGGAGATATCTACTTTGCTATGCATAGTTTATCTCACAAATAACATATGGTACTATTATTATTAATAGTACCTGAAATTCTTCATTTCTCTACTCTTCTAAATCTTCAAATCCATACTGCTAGTATTAGGTCATTAACTATGAAATGTCTGATTCCAAATCAAAAGTTTATTTTGTTATATCTCGAACAAGAAGCAGTAAAATTAATCAACATATATGTCTAAAGTATTGACACAGTTTTGCTGTCTTAACAGTATCTTGTTTATGCCAGCAGCAAAGAAGTATGGAGAGCAAGTGGCGATGGAATCAAGAAAGGTGTTTTCCTTTTTCACACCTTGTTGATAATTTAATATTTTTCCTTGCAAGACGTGGTCCAAAGCCTGGAAGAAGTGGTAGTCAGTTGGTGGAAGGTTTGGTGAAAATGGTGGATGACAGTTTCCAAATCCAGCCTCTGTAGTTTGAGCAGCATTGTTTATGTGACATTTGGTGGAGCGTTATCTTGCAAGAGGATTGGCCTGTTTCTATTGACCAATCTTGGCTACTTAACCACAAGCATCCTCATTATTTCATCCAAATGGCTGTAGTAGATATTGGCTATAATCAATTGACCAGGTTTCATGAAGCTGTAGTGGATAATACCAGCACTGGACCACCAAATAGATACCATTAGCTTTTTGTGATGAATATTCGGTTTTGAACTTTGTTTTGGCACTTCATCTTTATCCAGTCATGGTGCCAAATGCTTGCAATTGTCCAAAAGAATCGATTTTTCATCACTTATAACAATACAGTGAAGAAATAGTTCAGCTTTATGTCACGACAGGAAAGAAAGGCAAGATTCCAGATGATCTCTCTTCTGACACTCGTTGAATTCAAGTGGAATCCATCTATCTAGTTTCTTTACCTTGTCAATTAGTTTCAAGTAGTTCAATATTGTTGGAATAGTAACATTAAACCTTGTTGCTAATTGATGCATAGGTTGAGATGGATTTGCTTCCACTACAGCTTTCAGCTCATCATTATCCACCTTGGTCTCAGATCGCTCCCATGGCTCATTTTTAAGATTAAAATCACTAGAATGGAACTTCTCAAGCCATCGACTTACTGTGTGTTCATTAGCCACATCCTTCCCAAACACTTCGTTGATATTTCAGGCTGTCTGAGCTGCATTGGTTCCATTATGGAATTCATGTTCAAAAATAATATGAATTTTTGACTTATCCATGGTTTCACAAAAATTGCTCTAAAAAAAATTGAAAGATAATCACAAGCCAAAATATGCATTTGAAATATTAAGGATGTACCTTCACAACAAAAATAAAACAAGAAGTGTCAGAGTGAAATGTCAGAGATATCAACTGTCAAATGTAGTACGTGACGGAATCGGACATTTCATACTTAATAACTTAATTTTTTTTTTAATGTTTTTATGATAGCTTCCAATTTTGTCCTTTCCAGCTTTGGTTTTCTCTGCAGCTTGAGAAAAAAACTATAATGTACTTATTAAAGAAAGAACTTTCATCTTGGAAAATATAATTATAAAGCTCATCTATGAAGCACTTTTGTGTATGATGGTTTATTATACTGTAGACTATGTGCTTATGAGTTTGACTATGAATAGTGTCAGACAAACCTCAGGCAATAGTTTTAAAATTGCTGGTTATTTAAAAACTAGTACTAGCATTATTATATATTTTAGAGAACATATTCTCCATGCTAATTATTACTCATGAAAGAAGATACAAAGAAAAATGCCTTGAAAAACTTAATGCATACATGTGGTAACAATCATTAATATATTGCCTAATATAACTAAATTAATAATGTATTATATATAGTCTCATCTCCTATATGATTAGACTTCTAATCTTAAAATCAAAATAACTTTTACTTCTGAAATTAAAATTAAAATCAAATGCTAACTTTATAAGTTAAATTCTAGCAGCAGAATTTGATAGGTAAATGTAATAATTTGTATTCAATAAATGATTTATATTTTAACACACAAAATTTCAAAATCTATTTGTAATTGTGCTTATTTCTTAAAAAAGTAATATTATATATTATTACTTCATTAACCACCAAGAATTGTTATAGATTTGGGCTATTTTAAAACCTTACCTCCCACTTTTAATAGAAGTATCTGTGGTACATATAATTCAAAATAGAAAAGGATAAGAAAATTTTGACAAAACTTTATAGAATGAATTCTATCATCTAAACAAACAACAACAACAAAAGTTGATATGAATACAAGAATCACAGTGATGATATTAAAGGTAAGTAATTGAAGAGACTTCCAATTTTCCTATGAGATGAGATTATAAATGATGATAAATAAGAACAACTAAATTAGTCTTTCACTACTTTCAAAATTTATAAGATAAATCAAGAGTTTAAAATCACTGAAGTATCAATATCAAGCTATCAGATGCTGACCTCATAAAAAGAAAAGTGATTAGCATGACAGTTTTGAACAGAACCCAGTAGATGGCAGTAGGTGGTTACAAAGTCATCAGGAAGATTGAGAAATAAATTATTATATATTGCCAATATTACACATGTGGATGGAGCATCTAATGAATAAAATATGCTATTCTTTCTGATATAATACAGATACCACATTCCTAAATGCATTATAGTTTATCCTGGTTCTGTGATAGTAATTCATGTTCCTGAACACTACAAACACATAATACTTTTATAGACATATATATATAGGATAGCAACAATTACTCAACTCAACTTCAGTAAAATTCAAGTATAATTTAAAAAATCAAAGTTAATTTAAATGAGTAAAATAAAATTTAACTTTGACTATCTAAATCATTCAGTTAAAAAAAAAAGAAATAAAATTTAAAGAGGAAATATTTTGTAAACTGTGCATGCCCAGTGTCATAAGATAGGAGTTTTAGATGTGGTTTATCTACTTCAACTGCATAATTATGAGCCAATTATTAAGCATTTGTACCTTAATTTTCTTATCTCTACAATTATAATCACAAGACTTTCCCAACATAGCTCAAGTTCTGTTTACCTAAAATAAAGTGGTATATGCAAAAGTAGCAGCAAAACACTGTGGAAATATAACATACAATCATTTTCATCAACATAGAAGCCAAAGAAATGGAATTTTAGAAAGAGAATTTGTCCCAAGGCATCAAATACTTGAGTGAAATTAAAATGAAGGCTTAGACAACAAGTGACTGGATTTATTGCTTTTAGAATTGTTTTAGAGTATGTATTGAGTAATATGGTAAATATATTTTGACCTGGATGAAGAAATTTATCTTTCCATTGCACCTATGGTATGATGTAGATGTTATGCACACAGGCTCTAACGTCAGACCACCTGGGTTCACAACTTACTTTTCAGTTGTGTGATCTTGGGTAAATCTCCTAAGCCTCTGTGTCTTAGTTTGTTAATCTTTATTATGGGGGTAGTTATTACCTCAACTTGAACAAATCTCTCCCACTTTCCTTCTCTAAATAGAAGTTATATCTACTTATTTTATTGTGAGCTTCAAATGAGACAATGTTTATGAAAAGAACACAGATATGATGTAGTAGCCTATCCATTGACTGATATTTCAATTTGATTTTTGATTAATTCCTTTGCCTATTTTGTCTGATAATGATAAATATATATACAGGCATATCTGTATCCACTCAGCAGGAACATCAAACTGGATGATTCTCAGATACCACATCCAAGAATTGCTTTCGAATAGAATAAAAACATTTCCCTTGTGGTAGCAAACAAGGGAAAAATCGTACATTAAACGTAGCAAGTCCCTTGGCATGTTCTCTATTTATCAGACAGAAAGAGACTGTGCTATTATTCTTCTACCATAAGTAAGTCAAAAATCATTACAAAGAGTTCACAATTCTGTTATTGTCCTGATATCCTTTTTTGACCAAACTATGAGTGCTGTTATGTTTTCCTCAAATGCTTATGGATTTGTTTGGTTCATCTTGCTTGCTTTCATTTAATTTATAATTTGAAAATGGCTTTTCAAATTTAGAGTATTATTTGAGGTCACAGAAGAAGTGAATTTATCTGGTTTCTAAAGGTAAATAATCCATGACTCAAAACTCTTCAACAGCCCAATTAAACCCTGAGTGGCCTGGCAACAGAGGGAAAGAGACTTTTTATTCTTCTAAGCTAATATCCAAAAGCTATGTATGTAGTGCTAAATTTGGGCAATATATTTTTATACATATTTCTTAATTTTTAATTAATGCATAATACATCCATAAAAATATGTGTGTATGATCTTATTTTAAATTAATGTACAAACATAATTTCATAATTTCTTAATTCCAGTTAAGATTATTTTGCTTTTGGTCTATAAAATCGCTTCTGGTGTGAGGGCTAAATATACTTGACTCTGGGTTTTCTCACTGTAACATGTAGAATGGCCAGACAAAAATAAGCCATGTAGGATATGTAGGACAGATTTTTGTAAGCAGTTCTATGCATTTGCCTTTTCCAACTCCATGTGATACAATCTTGTCTCTACTAGTCGAACAAAGTCCATTTGGTTCACTAATCCATAATATAACATTATCTCCAGAGATATTTTAATTTAGAGATTTGGGAAGATGGCACAGAATCACATTAAGCCTCTAACCTGAAATAAAACTGTGTCTACATTACTAGAACTTTTACAGACATAAATTTATGCAGTAACTAAAACTGTTATACAGTGGGGCTATGAAATAACTTTTCCTTTATCCTTACTGGAAGTAGGTGATAATTCTTATTAATTATGGGCAAAAGAATTCCCTGGTTATGCCAGTGTTTTTTGTTTGTTTGTTTTTGGCTCCTGTAAATTCTTAATTGTAGATTCCTCCTCCTTGTTGGGAGTTGGCTGCCTTCACAGAGACACATTCTGGGCTGCTTGTGCAGGCAGTACTATATTCCTCCCAATGGGAAGTTCTGCCATTATTCCTTCCTTCTAGTGAAACAGTAGGTTACTCCATTTCTCCAGTTCAGAATCCAGGCATTCATTGTTGCTGCACCCTCTAGGCCAGCTATCAAGCTATCTCCATCTAACTGACTTGTTAATTTATCTCTCAATTGTTTCTGAACTTAAGAAGAGAAAAAGGTATTTATTAAGGTACATTAAATTTCAACAATGAAACAATACAAAAATATCTTTTGAAGATGCAGAAATATATAGTAAAAACATAAAAGCATGCCTAGAATGAAAGCATGCCTAGAATAATATAATCCAACCTCAGGCAATGCCGAAGGCTTAATCAAGTTCGTAATGTTCCATTTCTTAAGCTGGATATTAGGTACACAAGAATTTGCTAAATTATTTTGAAAATATTGCTGAAGTTTTCTTTATCTTTATTGAAGCTAAGCAGCTCTCACTTAATTTTGTTTTCCCTGCTGTTGCAAGAGCTCTTTCAATCTGCATTGAAGGGAGGATTCCAATCCAACAAATTTTGTAAAGAACAAATAGCTTATTTTTTGAAGTACAGACTGAAAAAATGGATTTTACATTGCTTGGGACCATGAAATTTCCCCTATTAAAAGTGTCATAAGGATGTTAACTGTGTAACCACTAAAAGCTGATTTGGGAGCTTGTGACCTATCTAAGTCTAGATCTCTTATTTTCCCTTTAACCTAACAAGCATATCAATATATCAGAGAGAATCAGGTCATCATCGTCTCAGTTAGTTTGCAAGGTGTTCTCAGGTAACGTGTCAGCACTTACTTGGTCCTTGAAAAAGATTAATCTCTTTAAATCATTCCCATAGCACAGATTCAAACTGCAGCCAAATGTAATAACCTAATTATGGGTAAGATTCAAGTGTCATTCCTTATTAAATCAATGCTCTAAAACCCTTCCTAAGTTTCCTAATCAGTAGACATGAACAATTAACATCTAATTAGTCATCCATCATACTTGGTAGAAATGTTTTAAAAGGAAAATTAAAGAGATTTCTCTCAGAACGATTTCACTGAAAATGTGTGATAGTGTCCTTTTCCACTTACATATTCATCATTTACTGTCTGGTAGCCTACTTGCTAAGATGATTATTTTTAACATGAAATCTGTTGATTGGAATTTGTCAGAAATTCCATCATTTTATGGCTTCAAACGACCTTCCTAACAATTAGTCCAACCAACTGATTTTACAGAAGAGGAAATTGAGACTAAGGGGGTTTAACTTATTGATAAAGCCATAGTTGCTTGTTGGAAGGGTGCCTAGTGAAGGCCAGATCTCAAGGCAATATTCCACATCCTTTCCTTTTCTTTATGGTTTTAGAGGAATATTTTAATGTCTTCAACCTATTTCATGAGATCACTGAGTTTCCTATCCCTGTTATGTGAATATAACTATTAACAGCTTATTTCCTTCTGAATTTAGCAAGGAAATTGGTAGTTGTAAGGCAGGGATCTAGAATAAAGGCGTATGAACTCAAATCTCAATGTAGCACTTATTAGCTGTGTGACTTTAGGGACATTATTTAAAGTCTCTGTGCCTCCCCATCCTCATTCATGAAACGAAGACGATGATGAGGCTGATAATGATGATGATGATGACAGTATCTGCTCTATAAATTGGTTTTAGGATAAAATTAATTAATCCCTTAATATGCTTACATCAGTCTATGGAAAATTTAAGTGTTCATTAAATATTATCTATTCAAAATATAGTGTCTCCCAAACTTTCTGATTTTATCCAGATTCATTTTCTAGAAAACAATGAGTACACTGACCTATAGCAAAATGACAGCTCTGACATGGCTATCTAAGACCAATAGAGAAGGAAAAGTGAAATATGCATTAAGGGTAGGGAAAATCAGCAAAGTCCAACCATTTAGTCACTTCCAATCATGATGCTGTTTTCATTCAGGCTTGTACATAGCTCAGTCCTGGCAGAAAACTTTGGCATATGCACTGTCTCAACAGCAGAAGCTTCACTAGTAGAGATTATTGAAATAAAAAGTTACAAAATGATTTAACCTAGTTAGAGTTACATATAACAAAGTGACAATGGATACTAAGATATGCAGTAACAATAACTGCTTACATTTGAAGGAGTACAAGGGGAAGGTGTTTTTGGAATTAGTTCACTTCTTTATAAGTGAATCTTTTGTTCATTTCTTTTCAATTGATCTTTCTTTAATTGACCCTATAATTCACCCTTTCTCCTAAGCTTCCCATATTTCAGAAATTTGAGGCATCCACAGGTGTCTGTGGTCTAGTAGGTATGTAAACAGTCTGTAAACATAATAAGTATATAAACATAATGATACTTAATGGTCCTCTCTCCATTTTTTTTCCATTGTGAATTATAAACTCCAAGAATTCTCTTCTCTTCATTAACAAGCATCTCACATTTAAGAGCTGTGCACTGTGATCATAGTACTCATTGCAAATGCGTATGTATATTCGACACTCCTGTTTTCTTGAAGTAGTAAATATACCTTGAAGCTATATTAAGTACAGAACTCTTCATAATATATGTTGAGAATTAGGCAATGAACAAATATTTCCTATCATTTTGGACATTATAGTCTAATGGTAGACATAGATGAGAAAATATATAGTCATTTAAAATGTCATTAGTGCTTTGGTTGGAGGTCTCTCTTACTCTACTTCCCGGAAACTATAACTTGAATTTCTCCTATATCTGGAAACTTTCATTCTTTCTGGATAATTCTCTTGGATGTTAAACAAATTAAGGTCTCTTCATATTAAAACACATCCCTTCATCTCATTTCCTCTTTACAGCTAAATTGGCAAGATTTGTCTACCCTCCCAATCTCCAAACCTTTATGTCCAATTGATTCATCAATATTCAAAAAGCGGGCTTCACAATATGGAGATACCTTAAAGCAATACAAGTGAATCTACCATTTGACCCAGCAATCCCATTACGGGGCATCTACCCAAAAGATCCAATGACACTCTATAAAAAAGACACCTGCACCCGAATGTTTATAGCAGCACAATTCATAATCGCAAGGCTATGGAAACAGCCCAAGTGCCCATCAATCCAAGAATGGATTAATAAAATGTGGTATATGTATACCATGGAGTACTATTCAGCTCTAAGAAACAACGGTGATATAGCACATCTTATATTTTCCTGGTTAGAGCTGGAACCCATACTACTAAGTGAAGTATCCCAAGAATGGAAAAACAAGCACCACATATATTCACCAGCAAACTGGTATTAACTGAGCAGCACCTAAGTGGACACATAGGTACTACAGTAATAG
>VSMD01107119.1:0-17231 GCA_008750895.1 Mirza zaza
GTTGTGCAGGATGAGTGGCAGTTGTGTGACCATTGTGTGTTATGTAGGATGAGTGGCAGTTGTGTGACCGTTCTGTGTTGTGCAGGATGAGTGGCAGTTGTGTGGCTGTTCTGTGTTGTGCAGGATTAGTGGCAGCTGTGTGGCCATTCTCTGTTGTGCAGGATGAGTGGCAGTTGTGTGGCTATTCTGTGTTGTGCAGGGTGAGTGGCAGTTGTGTGACCATTCTGTGTTGTGCAGGATGAGTGGCAGTTGTGTGGCTGTTCTGTGTTGTGCAGGATGAGTGGCAGTTGTGTGACCATTGTGTGTTGTGCAGGATGAGTGGCAGTTGTGTGACCGTTCTGTGTTGTGCAGGATGAGTGGCAGTTGTGTGGCTGTTCTGTGTTGTGCAGGATGAGTGGCAGCTGTGTGGCCATTCTCTGTTGTGCAGGATGAGTGGCAGTTGTGTGGCTATTCTGTGTTGTGCAGGGTGAGTGGCAGTTGTGTGACCATTCTGTGTTGTGCAGGAGGAGTGGCAGTTGTGTGGCTGGTCTGTGTTGTGCAGGATGAGTGACAGTTGTGTGGCTGGTCTGTGTTGTGCAGGATGAGTGGCAGTTGTGTGGCCATTCTGTGTTGCATAGGACAATGGCCGAGGTGAGCAGCTGCCCTGACCACAGACCTTTTGTTGTTTTGTTTTGTTCAGTTTGTGTTTGTCTCTCGTCTCTAGTCCTGCATTTCCAAGCACCGCACTGAGCTGCACACACACAGCCCTGCAGGGGTCTGCTTGGATCCAGCACACACCACGCACACGCTCTCACACGCTCTCACACGCTCGTGTGTGTTTTTGATGTCTTTTTTAATTAGATTAAGACTCTCTATCACCTGAAACGTCTTTCTTCCTAAGTAACGAACTTAAACCAAGAGAATGTCCTTTCTTCCAGGTTTTCAGAGGTGCTGACCATTTTTAGGGGTTTTGGGGTGCGTATTTGTATTCCACTGTTTCTGCCCCACCCAGCTCGAGGGGGCCCTTCAGGCAGAGGTTCTCCTGCAGGTGCAGTAGAAAAGGTAGACCCTCGACCTCCGCTGGCCAACCTGTGTCCAGGGCCCGGCCCTGTCCCGGGTGTCAGGCGCTCTCGTGGCCCTGAAAAGCTTGAGAAATAGGAGAATTAAAGAAATTTCTACTAGGGTGGAGCCGGCCACCGAGTCTTTTTTTTAACAGCACACACTGTGGTAAACCATTCGGTTCATATTGTTTTTGCCAAAGTCAGTCCTGTGTGTGGTTTCGGTACACCGCTTGGGTAACTGTTGAAACTGCTGTGGTTTGAAAATAAGTTCTATTTTGCCTTTTCTTCAATCTTATATTCCTCGTGCCCCCCAGTTAGTGAAGACTCGCCGTGGGGGTGGGGGGAAGGCCCCGGGGGGCTCCGGCTGCATTTGTGTTCGTTCTCCTGCCTTCTGCTGCGCGTGGGGCCAGGCGGTTCCCGCCGCAGAGACCAGGAACGGTGGCACCAGCCGTGTGCCGGGCATCCTGCTGGCCGGCTTGTAATACCAATTTTTTGTTTGTTTGTTTTTTCAATAACAAACGATTTCTGACCCCTTCTCCGACACACACCCCCCTAAAGATCACGGGGGCAGGACAAAGCACGCAGCCCCGGCTCTGGCCGAATTGCCATGCGTTTGTCTCAGGGCTCAGAGGCGTATTAGAGCCGCTTTGTCACGTTCGAGACAAGCTGTACTTCGGAAAATCGGAAAAACCATTCAGGAGTTAGCAGAAGTGGTTACATAAAAGCAGGAACTAGACCCAGTATGTTTTAAAAGTACAGCTGCTAAAAATAAATCGATGTGCAAAAGCGGGAAGTTGGGGCCGAGGGCAGTGCCCCGCGGGGATGGCATAGATCAGGTTCTCGAGCTGGGCAGAGGGCGCGGCCGACCTTGAACGCGTCAGGCCCAATGCCGCCTCTGTACCAAAGCGCAAACACAGACGCCCGAGGAAAAACCGTTTTTTTTTCCCCCTCCTCTTGAAACAAGAGGTGAGCAGTTGATGTGCCCCGGTTTCATATTAACTTTGTCACGATTTCTAAATAACAATGGTTTCGGCAACGGAGCAAAACCGGGCGCAGGCGATTCTTGGTGTGAACGGAGCTTTTCATCTCTTCAGTAATCTCTTTGCTCGTCAGAAACCTCAACTTGAAATTGTGGCGGGCTGGATTCTTAAACCGCCCCTCCCAAAAAACAAATTTTTTTTTTTTTAATCCCCCAAACCGAGGAAGGAAGATCTTCTCTGAAAAGAAGAAAAACAGCTCAGAAATGGCAAATTCATTTGAACCTCTGCACCGGCGGTCGCTGTTAGGGGCCTGGCTGGGGTCAGTCTTCCCTTAGCGCCCTGCCCAGGCAGGCCCGGGTCTGCCCCAGATGGTCAGACCCTGCAGGAGGCCCCAGGTGGTCAGACCCTGAAGGAGGCCCCAGGCACTTTTAGCCTGTCCCCTGCAAATGCTGTTTCCTCTGCGAGAACTTTGCCATTAGAGCCACATCAGACAAGTGTTTGAGAGAGAATCGGCCCAAGCACCCAGCAGTCAGTGTTTATTGTTCTTTCCTGCAAGCAAGGGGGGCCCGGTGCTTTTATTGCCCCCTGGTTCCCCAGAGGTGCTGCCCACAGGGCCCTCCAAGGGACCCTCAGTCAGTGCGGGCAGCACCTGGCTCACGAGGACCCGCCAGAGCCTGCTGTGTCCCGCCCCGTGACCTCCTGTTCCTGCAGCTCCCTCGCAGAGCCTTTATCCAAGTGCATCCCGAGTTGCTGTGTGCTAGGACTTGAACGTGTGAATTGGGAGGGTAGGGCCATAGTTCAGCCCTCTCCTTGAATTAGGAAATTGAGGCTGGGAGTGGCCTTGCGAGGCCAAGAGGGAGGCTGTTGGGCCCCTCACCGTCTCCAAGGGGCACGTCTGCCCCTCCCCATGCAGGGCTGGCCCCGCAGAGCCGAGCACGGGGTGACGGGGTGGGGGGTGGTCCTCGAGGGGCTTCGGCCAGACAGCGCCGCCTGCCTGCCGAGGCCTTTGAGTTGGGGTCGCCTTCCGGGCAGAGCCAGGAAAGAAGCCGGGGTTTGGGGGTCACCGGGGAGGGCTATCGGGGGAGAGGCCGGCACCGGTGGCTGGGGTCTTCCCGACTCACGTGCGTGGGTGTGACGAAGTGTGCGTTTTAGAAGCTCCAGTCAGCAGAGGGATCTGAGCGCCGGGCCCTGCCCTAGGCAGGGGGACACGGGGTGCACACCGGGCCCTGAGCCCTGTGGAGCTGCCCGGAAGAGAAAACGCGCAGTTAATACGACCTGACAGCAGGGCTGTACGACTCGGGCTACGGAGACTGCAGGCGGGAGGCACTCGGCAGACGTGGGGGTGGGGGTGGCCCCACGGCTGCTTGCAGGGGTCACTAGAAGGACCAGAGCCAGGTGGGGGCGAGGGGCCGGGTCGTCCCAGAGCAGTGGGGAGGGCCAAGCGGAGGGAGGGAAGAGCCACTCTGCCAGGGGGTTTGGCGGGGGGAGGGGCTGAGGAGGGAGAGCTGGAGGTGGCACCCCCAGGACAGCAGGGGTCAGCAGAGCTGCCTGCCCCCCACTGAA
Organism: Mirza zaza; assembly: GCA_008750895.1. NCBI lineage: Eukaryota > Metazoa > Chordata > Mammalia > Primates > Cheirogaleidae > Mirza > Mirza zaza. The sequence goes on from VSMD01107119.1 coordinate 3,584, forward strand.
GGAGCAGGGAGCGCACTCGGCGCAGGGGTTTCCTGGGTGGGGCAGTTCTTCAAGGCCAGGGGGCCATGGCCAGGCCAGACCACCCTGTTCTCTGCAGTCCCGGGGAGTTTAGGGGTGCAGGGAGGAGGAGGAGGGAAGACGGCACAGAGTGAAGGCAGGAGTGGCAACTGGGGGCAGGAGAGAAGGCACGAGACATAGAAGGCTCTGGGCCTCGGGGACCCCCTGAGAACAGTCAGGCGCCGCCAGGGGGTCAGCGGGGCCCAGATTCCTGCCCCCAGGTGGGTTGGGCACCGCCCTTGTGGGGAAGGGTCTCCAGTGTGGCCCCCGGGGTCTCGGCTGAGGCTGGCTGTGTGGGCCCCCTTGCTCCTGGGCGCCTGGCTCACCGTGTGTTGATTGGAGGCAGCAGGTAGATGGCCGATGCCCGGGCCGCCCCTGGCAGCGGGCAGGCAGCGTCCTCTAGTTCCAGGGATCGACAGTCGTACACGTGGCCATAGCCGCGGCCCCGCCAAGACGTCCTGACTCCGTCTGGGTGAGGCTGGGGACTTTGGCGGGAGCAGGTGCTCCTGGCGGGCTGTGCCCCGTGCTCACCTCTGTGGGTTCCCCGATGGCCTGTGACATGCGGTGCTCACGGCTCTGCCCCCAAGGCCGGGAACGAGGCTGAGCGCAGACTGGGCCCAAGTCGTACGTTACACCCACCCGGCGCCGGCTGGTCCCAACTGAGAGACCAGGTTCTGTTTCCAGGCCGGGCGCGGTGGCTCACGCCCGTGATCCTGGCACTCTGGGAGGCCGAGGCAGGAGGATCGATTGAGCCCAGGAGTTGGAGGCTGCACAGTGAGCTGTGATGACACCACGGCACTCCAGCCCAGGTGACAGAGTGAGACTCTGTCTCAAAAAAAAAAGGTTCCGTTTCCAGAAGGGGGGCTGCAGGCCTGGTCCCCCCCACCAACACAAAAGCTCAGGTGCCTGCTGTACGTGTGGTGCAGGTCACCCCGTGTGACCCGCCCTCCTCATTGCCACTTGGCAGATAAGGACACCGAAGCCAGCTGGGAGGGAGGCGCTTGCCTTTGCCCAGGCCCCGGAGCCAAAGGTGGCAGACTCGGGCGGGGACCCTGGAGCCCTTAGGGTCGCCTTGGGGCCCTCAGGAATGTGGCCCGGGGTGGGTGACCTGCCGGGGAGGCAGAGAGAATGGCTTTAGGTCTGGGCGTGGAGAGGGACCGAGGCCAGTGAGGGAGCCGGTGTCCCGGGCTGGGGTGGGGCCGGGAGCCAGGGTGCCCTCTTGACTGCGGCCCGAGTCCGCGTCAGCCGTGCAGTGGCAGGCGGCGCTTGGCTCCGTTGGAGCGTCAGGAGTCCCCACGGGCGGCTCCGCCAGCAAGTTGGAACCGTGTCCGATCATGTGGCACCACCAGCCCGGGCCGCTGCTGAGCCTGGGCGGGTGTCTGGTCCCCCGGGCACTCCGGCCACCCGGGCACCCGGCGGGTCAGCCCGGAGGGGCTGCAAACCGCAGATGCGTGAGGCTCCTCTCTCCCGGACCTCCCGTCACCGAGCAGGTCTCCAGGGGCCTTCGGGTTCCTGGTGGAATGTTCCGGCATGTTGGCGGGACGCATTGGGCGAAGCCACCTGCTCTCGGGCCACACCCCGCATGGTCTCACGGCCTCATTCCCTCCTGCTCTAAACACCTGTCTCCCACCCCTGCCGAGATGCGCCTGCTGGGGCCCAGGCATCTTGGAGTCACCTGCTCCGCAGAAGCCCAGCAAGGCCCACACAGACCCCGCCCCTAACGCGCCCGGTAACTCCGCCGCGCTGCGGGACTAATCCCCCTCTCGTTGCAAAGGGACTCCCACCCCTTTCGATTTTTAGAAGCTTGCGGTGTATTTTTCTGCTCAGCCATGATCTTGCTTTAGCGCAGTGCGGTAGCAGGCGTGTTGGCACGCTCCCGTGGGCCGCTTTGAGACGCGCCTGCATGCGGGCTTCGTAGGGGCAGCTCATGTTTCAGCTGGGGTGCGTGTGTGTATCTGCCTGCCTGTCTGTCTGTCATCAGAAGTGTTTTCATTGTGACGCCCACGACCTGTTCAGCCCCTGGGGTAAGGCCAGGTGACACCGGGGTTTCCTAGGGCCCGTCCCCGTAGCCGATCACAGGCCGTCTGTCCCCAGAGAGGCAAGGGGTGTCAGCCAGCTCAGTCCCTCTGCTGTGTTGGTGCTGAGTCACTTATGTTTCTTTCTTTCTCCTTTTTTTTTTTTTTGTTGTTTTTGTTGTTTTTTGTTTTTGTTTTCTCCTAAACTTTCCAGGTAAAAGTACACCTGTAAGCCAGCTCGGCTCTGCAGACTTCCCCGAACCCCCCGATCCGTTCCAGCCACTCGGGGCTGACGGCGGCGACCCGTTCCAAAATAAAAAGGGGTTTGGGGACCCGTTTAGTGGAAAAGATCCATTTGTCCCCTCCTCTTCAGCTAAGCCTCCTAAGGCCTCTTCCTCGGGCTTTGCCGACTTCACCTCTGTAAGTTGAGTCCTGCGCCCCGCCCCGCCGCACCCCTCCCACCCCCGCCTGCAGCTCTCCCGGGGCGATCCATCGATCGACTCCTTTGTCTGTGTCTCTGTCGGTGGGCAAAGCTCTCCCGGCTTTCTCGTCTCTCGCGCCTCATGCCGTCCGGCCGTCGTGTTGTCTGTTCGGTCCTGCCGCCTCTGTAAGAAAAAGCTTCCCAATAAAAAAAGAGCTGCGGCTCGTAGAGTCTGCGACGAGGGGCCACGTCTTCTTCCAGCAGTGTGGCGGGGACGCCCACGGCCGCCCCTCATGGTGGACGGGCTCTCTGTATTGTTTCCGCCGCACGAGGGTCGCGCTCGCGCTCTCTGGTCGTGTGGAAGCCAGGACGGCAAACGCCTCCCAAGCGTGAAAACAAGGCGGCGCAAGTCACGTCAGGGCTCGCCGTCCCCTGCGAGGTCCCTGTGCGCAGACTGGCGGTTCTGTCTAGATGTATGTTGTGTGCAGCGGGCACCCACTGCAGGCCCCGGGCAGAGCAGCAAATGACGAGCAATTTGGGTTATTTTGTTTTGTTTTGTTTTGTTTTACTTTTATTTCAGTTACCAGCTGTAATGAAAATAGAAATGCAATGTAGGCCGGGCGCGATGGCTCACACCTGTTAACCTAGTGCTCTGGGAGGCCGAGGGGGGAGGATCACTCAAGGTCAGGAGTTCGAGACCAGCCTGAGCAAGAGCGAGACCCCGTCTCTACTATAAATAGAAAGAAATTGGCTGGACATGGCTCATGCCTGTAATCCCAGCACTCTGGGAGGCCAGGGCGGAAGGATCGCTCGAGGTCAGGAGTTCGAAACCACCCTGAGCAAGAGCGAGACCCCGTCTCTACTAAAAATAGAAAGAAATTAATTGGCTAACTAATACGTATAGAAAAAATTATCCAGGCATGGTGGCGCATGCCTGTAGTCCCAGCTACTGGGGAGGCTGAGGCAGGAGGATTGCTTGAGCCCAGGAGTTTGAGGTTGCTGTGAGCTAGGCTGACGCCACGGCACTCACTCCAGCCTGGGCAACACAGTGAGACTCTGTCTCACAAAAAAAAAAAAAAAAAAAAAGGAATGCAATCTAGAACAACCCACTCTGAAGCCCTTTCCTTTTGCCAAAAAACCAAAATAAAGGGCTCCAAAACGCTGCTTGGCAAAGCTAAGTGCCTTTTCAGAAGCTGATGCTGGGATTTTGAAAGCCTGGCTTTGTTTCGTCTCAGAGGAAAAATATTCCAGATTGCCGTCGCCTGAGGAAGTCCTTCAATCCCTCCCCGGCGCACAGAACTCTTGTTCTCTGAGCGCTGGAGAAGTTTGTTGTCTCCCCAGAATCAGCTCCACCCTGTGCTGTGCGCCCGCTTTTAAACCTAGCTTTTCTTCACCCGGAGGTGTTAAGCGTTCTGTTTTGTCATTCGGCGTGAGGCGTGTTATTGTAGATGGTATCTGCTTTAGATCCAGCCTGGCCGTGTCCGTGAACGGAAAACACCCGATCTGTTTCCCAGCCATCTTGGTGATGTCCACCGCGCTCGGCTATCCCGTGGCTTATCAAAAATTGCCCGAGACCCAGACACGTCCCTGGCCCTCGGCCCCCTGTAAATACGTGACGACCGCAGTTGGTTTGGTTTTGTTTGGCGGTCGATGCGCACCGTGGACATGTGCGAGATGGTGACATCGTCAATCAAAGCCAGAAACAAAACCCGCTTTATCTAGAGTTTCTTGAACAGCACTCCGTTTATTTTCTGGTGGAAAAATATTAAATGCTGATCGAAAAAAAAAGCCGTTCACACATGACTCAGGTACCCTGTCTCGGGCAGGGAAAAGTCAGGCGAGGGAAGTTGAACGGCAGGCTTGCACGAAGAAATGAGTGTTCTCTTTCTTGAAATGAGCAGTTCTATTTCCTGTGACCCCCACCCGCAAAGGGCTCGTTTTTTTTGAAAACATTATTTAAAAAAAAAAAAAAAGAAAGAAACCCAAGGCCTAAAACTGTCATTTGGCTTCCCATTTCCGGCTTGTCCCAGAAGTCAGCTTTGATTTGAAAACACCCCGGGGTCATTCTTCACCCTCGTCTCCAGGTGAGAAATGGAATTGTGCGGGGTCTGGTCTCCGGCTCTGCGGGTCTTCTGTCTAAAAGCGCCTTCCCCCTGCAAGTGGCCCCGCTTTTCTGGAGGACGTTGTCAGACAGTGAGCGAGGTTTAGCCCACTCTGGCGGGACGGGTGGAGCAAGCACAGGACCCGTCATAGCGTGGCCTGGAAGCGTCCATACCCGTCCCCTCTGCGGGGACTCTGGACTTGTTTCCGTGTCCGTGGTGTTCGGGGGCTCGGCCGGTGGTGTCCAGGCCCGCTGGCTCCTGCATATTTATGCCAGCTCGGAAGAGGCCACAGCCGCTTCCTCCTGGGTGAACGTGTCCACGCCCCCAAGTCCAAGCTAAGAGGCCTCGAACCGCCCAGCAGGTTGCAGTGAGACTCTTTCCGCTCGGATGTTCTGAGGGTGCCGTCGGGGGTGTGCCGTCTCCCGGGCGGAGGCAGTTCGGTCCTCAGCGGCTGCCGGGGACACCGGCGTCACCGCACGCCGCTCTCGACCTGCCCCGGCTGTGGCGCTCCGGAGCTCTCCAACCCACAAGCCCGAGTCCCCGGCAAGGGGTGTCTGGGCTTGTTCTCGGGAAGCCTCTCGTATCTCCGGCATTTCTTTTGAAACAAGACTTTCTGTCTCAGGCGAACGTGTTTATTAGGAAGTAGCGTTTGTAGGGTAGCAGAGCGGCTTTCTTTTTTTAGTTTTTGCCACGTCTGCGTTAAGAGCAGCGCAGGTACATCCCGGCCAGGCTGGCTTCGTGTTCCGCGACATGTCGGCGCGGCCTCCTCGTGCGAGCGGGAGCGGCGGGAGTGCCCGCACACAGGCCGTCCGCACAGGCCGTCGGGGCCGCTCGGGGCGCAGGTGTGCGTTCCCGGCAAGGAGAGGCGCTGGTCACCTCTCGGCCGCCCACGGCGCCCCGCGCGTCACGCGCCAGAGCCGGGACTTCCCAAGAGGCTGCAGAAGGAGAAGCGAGTAAGAGCGAGGAGGCGACCCGGCAGGGCGCGTTCTCGTTCCCGCGCGTCTGCGCTGCGTGGCTGCCCGAGGGAGGCAGAGGCCGTAGCCGGCGGTTCCCGCCCGCCATGCAGCGCTGCAGCCGCAGGTGTCCCGGACCCCGGCCGGCTCACGAGGCCCCAGCCAGGCCTAGGAAGTGGCTTCTCCTCCTCGGTGGAGACACACGGGCAGCCGTGGAGACTCCCGTCTGGAGACCTCGCCCAGACGCCACCAACCGCCGTGCTAGCGTGCGCAAACCTCACGCCGCAAGTCCTGGTGTCGGATCCGTCAGCCAGCCTCGAACCAGTTGACTGGGAAGGCACCCGGAACCCTCTGGTCGGCACGTTGAATGTGGAAGCGCAGACCCCCCCAGCGGGAGGCTCCTTGGGACGCTCTGCCAAGCAGGGCCAGGAAAGGCGGAGACACCGTCTGCACCCAGCGGGCCGGGCCAGGCCAGGCGGTTCTGGGCTCTGGTCCCATCGGGGGCTGCTCCCGGCCGCCCCTCCCCGGCCATCCCGGACTGGCAGGAGGCTCCGTGAAGCAGTTTCCACCAGCATGTGTTGCTTTTCCCTTGTTTTCCTCCTGATGACAGGTGTTGGAAAACTGCAAAGCGTGGTGGCGTCGCTTGTCTGTGGCCCGTGGCGGGAACACAGGCCGGGGAGGGACCCAGCTTCAGGGGTTCCGGCCGGAGACCGTCACGCCCCCAGGCCGCGTCCTGTGGGCTGTGCCTCTGTGGAGCCGGGTGGGACCGGCCGCAGCCGTTCCTCAGGGGACGTTCCTCCGTCGTGCTGGCCCCCACGCACCTGTCCCTGCCTGAGTCCCGCGGCCAGGTGGGGGAGGCCCCCGGCCGTGCTCCCTCCTCGCCCCTGCGCCTGCCGCCAAGCATGGCCCTCCCTGCCCGTCCCTGTGCCAGCCAGCCGCCAGGCCACCAGGCCTGCCTTCACACACTGCGGTCTGAAGCCACCCGCTTGCCCGCCTCCCCCAGGTCCATCTCCACCCTCTGGGCCCCAGAGCCCCTCCTCCTGGCCACGCGGCGCCCGGTGACCCCAGGTGGGGCGCGGGGCCTCACACCCGGGACCGCACCAGGCCAGCTCCTCGGCCCTCCTCCCATCCGTCCGTCACTGCCAGCACCGTGGCCCCTCGGGCCCAGGGAGGAGCTCTGGGGTGCGGGCCTCCCCGTCCCCGGCACAGGGTCCCCGGCTGGCCAGAGGGGCGCGCTGAGGGTGGGCCCGGCGCCTGCTGTCCCGCGGGCTCGGCGCTGCGTTGCCGTGGCCGGGAGTGTTGGCTCACGCACCTGGCGGTCTGCGGCCCGGCGGCCTGGCCGTGTCGTCCCGGGAGCGGAGCCCATCCAGAGGCGGCGCCTGGGAGAGACGGCGACCAGGGAAGCGCCAAGTCCCCAAGCAGGCGGCAGCGTCCCTGGGGCCGGCGGTGCTGGGGGCGTCTCAGTGTCTCACCGGGGACGTCGAGCAAGCGAGGACCCAGTGAGGGGAGCGGCTTGCGGGATGTGGCTTTTCTTGTTGTAGCTAAGGTGCTTTCAATGGGTTGAGATTTCTTGCCTCTGGATCAAGGCGGTTTTCTCCTGCCTTCTTTTTTTTAAAGTGGTTTTAAAAAAACTGAACGTTTCAGAGAAATGCCCCAATAAAAGCGCCTACGGCAAGTAAGTGCCAGGGCTCGGGTGAGCGTAGCCTGTGTGCGCACGGTGACCCTCAGCCTGTGGCAGAGCGTGGCTGCAGGCGGGAAGGCCGAGGTTCAGACGGCACGGCTGTCCCCGCACCCGGGGGCTTCAGAGCCCCTCGATGCACGTGACGCTCAGACATGCGCCCTGGACACGCGTGTGCACCGGAACCCGAGTGTGGCCGAGCCTGCGTGTCCTGTAGCTCTCGCCCCCAGCGTCTCTGGGCCCAGCCTGTCGTGGGTGCAGTGCAGGGGCAGGGACAAGGGCCCGAGCTTGCGGCGAGGTCACAGCCGCCCCGGGCACCCCGTCCCGCGCCGCCTGCCAGAGGAGCAGTCGCCGCCCTGCGCGTCCCCGAGAGCCGCGGGTGCCCGCCCCAGGCCGCGTAACCCACCTGTCGCCTTCCTTTGCAGTTTGGCAATGAGGAGCAGCAGCTGGCCTGGGCCAAGCGAGAGAGCGAGAAGGCGGAGCAGGAGCGGCTGGCGCGGCTGCGGCGGCAGGAGCAGGAGGACCTGGAGCTGGCCATCGCGCTCAGCAAAGCCGACATGCCCGCCTAGATGGCGCGGGCCAGACGTCCCGCGGGGCACGGACGTCCACGCACACACACTCAGAGCCGTCCCCGATTCACGTCGCGACGTGCCTCAGCCACCACGCGTCTCGGAGCGGGCACCCCGCAGGGCTCGTCCCGGCAGCGGGTGCAGCTGCGGGCAGAGAGGCAGGGCCGGGAGCGTCCTGCACAGGCCGCCGAGGCCGACTCTCCCCAGCAGCTCCCACCCCAGGGCTGACGGAGTCCTGCTGTCCAAGGGGGACACGAGGGAGGGGCGTGCCCAGGCCTTCCCCCCCCCCGCCCCCCCAGACACCCGCCCACCGCCCCGCCCCCGCCTCGAGCCACACACTCCCCCGCGGTGTATGCATTCGTTGTATAAAAATGAAGTTTGAATGATTAATATAAAATATTTTAATACAAAACCCGAGAGTCTTCTTCCATCCGTCCAAACGTTGTTTTCCTCACGTGGGGTCACGGAAGCAGAAAAATAGGGCGAGCGTTCCTGTTTGTTTCAGCCTCGCTCACAGCAACCTCAAACTCCTGGGCTCAAGCAATCCTCCTGCCTCAGCCTCCCGAGTAGCTGGGACTACAGGCATGCGCCACCATGCCCGGCTCATTTTTTCTATATATATTAGTTGGCCAATTAATTTCTTTTTATTTATAGTAGAGACAGGGTCTCGCTCTTGCTCCGAGTGGTTTCAATCTCCTGACCTTGAGCAATCCTCCGGCCTCGGCCTCCCAGAGGAGCATTCCTGTTTCAATGCTAAGCGTTTGGGGACACTCTAGGGCCACAGAGAAACCAGTTTGGGAAATTTTCCAGTTTTCCAAAATGCATGCCTGCTGCCCCCCACCCCACGCTAAGGGTGTCTCCGAAGGCGTTGGTCGGGGCCTCTTTGCAGCCCGCGCGAGCTGACACGTGACTGCAGTTTGCTTCCTCCACGTGGTCTGCCAGGCCCTGTGTGCACCGGGCCGGGTCCTCACACCACCAGCCCATACTCAGAGCCAGGAGACAGGGGGAGCCTCCCTTGGAACGTTCCAGAAGCTCAGACACGATTGTTGGGAGGATCCCAGGAGTTATGGAGGATGTCGCAGGTTCCCTCCCACCCCCCGCCCGAGCCTGGCTTTGTTTCTCCCTGTCCCCCAAGCAGGTGAGACACGCCAGGTCGGTCTCTTTCCTATTAAGACGATTAAAAGCCTGTGAAGGGTTTCTAACCCCGGGTCAACCCCACAAGCCCAGCGGGACAGGGCAGCCGGGCACCGCCGCAGGCCTTCGTTCTGTGTGTCTACAACCCACACGCCGGACCGTTTGTAAAGGAAGATTCATCTCACGCGATTCTGGGGGTGGGGAAGTTCAATGTCAAGGTGCCGAGGTCTGGCCAGGCAGGAGGGGGCGGGAACGAGGGCTCGCTGCCTCCCACGCACAATGAGCGCGGGGATCCGCCCGACAGGCGAGGCCCGTGTGGCCCCATCGCCTCCGACCATCGGCCCACTGGACAGCGGTCGGCCGGGCTCAGGAGGGAGCACTCCAGCCGCAGCACCAGAGGAACAGCAGAGAACCCGGCAGGGTCACCGGAGGGGAGGCGCAGTCGCCCAGAACGTTCCACCTCACGGTCAGCCCTTACTGGGGACAGAAGAGCAGGTACAGACCCCGCCCCTCCTGCTCGTACAGCGAGAGCGCGGGAGGAGTTCTGCTCTTCCTGGAGAAGTTGCCTCTGGGTGTCGTTCTGTCTCTCTGGGAACGGCTTCGCCGGCTCCCTTCCCGTGGAGCAACCTGCAATCGCAGCACTCTGGGAGGCCGAGGCAGGAGGATCGCTTGAGGCCAGGAGTTTTGAGACCAGCCTGGGCAACGTAGCGAGACCCCGTCTCTACAAAAAATAGAAAAATCAGCCAGGCGTGGTGGTGCACACCTGTAGTCCCAGCTACTCGGGAGGCTGCAGCAGGAGGATCGCTTGAGCCCAGGAGTCGGAGGCTGCTGTGAGCGAGGCCGACGCTACGGCACTCTAGCCAGGGCGACAGCAAGACTCTTGTCTGCAAAAACAAAAAAAACCCATAGGGAAGAGGAAATGCGGTTTCCATTCCTTAAGTGGGAGGGGATCATCACGAAGGTCTTCATCCTCCTCCTCCTCCTCCTCCTCCTCCTCGTGTGGAGCAGGCGGAGGAGGAGGAGGAGGAGGAAGAGGAGGGAGGGCTGGCCTTGCCATCTGGGGTCGTGGCCCGGGGCAATTCCGGAGGCTTCCTTCCTCCTGGGGCGGTGGGGGGGAGGCCCTGGCGTCACAGCCCTTTGGGGAAGGCGCTGAGTCGCCTCTGTCCGGGGTGGTCTCAGCGGTGGCACCGCGCACAGGTGGGGCCCTCGCTCTGGACCTGGCGCGTGACCCCACGGTTTCCAGAGCGATTCGGCCCTGTCCTCCTGCCGGACGGAGGCGGGGAGGGCGGGGCCAGCTCACTTTCCCGACGGGAAGGCCGCGTCTGCAGTCACCTGCCCAGAGCCCCAGGCCCGGCCGGGGCGGGGGGTGGCCGCTCTCGCCCTGAGAAGAGAGTTGAGCGTTTCTTAGAAAATCTGAGGGTTTCTGGTTTCTCGACGCCTTCTGCTTATTTACATATCCATCCGATCTAGAAAAGACAGAAAGAGCCTCTTGATTTCTTAGAAATAGAAAACCGTGCACCGGAGTCATTGCTCTTCCCCGGGGCGTGGGATGGTTTTTAGGGGATCGGCGACCCCAGGAATGCACGTCTGCGGGTTTATCTTTGCGTGTGTGCGCGCGGCGTGTCCGTAAAACTTTTGCATCCGATTCTTTAAGAGGTGCTCAGACCTCCCCCGAAAACGTCAGGAGCCAGTTTCAATCGTGTTTCCTTCCTTCCTAGTTTGACGCACACCCACCCCCTGCTGTGTAAGTCGTGGGCGTCAGGGCCGCTGACCCAGCTCCACTCCCACTGGCTCTTTTTCAGTTATTTTGTTTTGTTGTTGTTGTTTTTTTTAACAGAGACAGACTCTTGCTCTGTCACCCGGGCCAGAGTGCCGTGGCGTCAGCCTCGCTCACAGCAACCTCCAACTCCTGGGCTCAAGCAATCCTCCTGCCTGAGTCTCCTGAGTAGCTGGGACTACAGGCACGCGCCACCACGCCCGGCTGATTTTTCTTATTTTTTGTAGAGCGGGGGTCTCACTATGTTGCCCAGTCCGGTGTTGAACTCCTGCCATCAAGCTATCCTCCCGCCTCGGCCTCCCTAAGTGCTGGGATTATAGGCGTGAGCCACCGCGCCCTGCCCGCATCGGCTCTGTCTGCCTTTTCCTGAGCAGAGAACAACTCCCACCCTTTCCTGGAAAACAGAGTATCCAATTTGAAAAAATGTGTTATGAAAATTTCCAAACGCAATCGTGGTGAGCAAAGGGCAATAACCCCGTCACCTCCACCCCTTGCCCGGCGCCAACTCTAATCCGGATTTTTCCACCTTTGCTTTACAGAAGTGTTTTAAAACAAATCGGGTAGCCAGGCGTGGTGGCTCATGCCTGTAGTCCCAGCTACTCGGGAGGCTGAGGCAGGAGGATCGCTGGAGCCCAGGAGTCTGAGGTCGCTGTGAGCGAGGCTGACGCCACGGCACTCGCTTTAGCCCGGGTGATAGAGCGAGACCCTGTCTCAAAAAAAAAAAAAAAATAATAATAATAAATAAGGCAAATCAGAGTTGGGACATCATTTCACCCGCAGACCTGGAAGTACATGTCACCAAGACACGCGGTGACATGTCACACAGCTGCCCTGCCGAGGTCGCCCCTAACAGAGTGAACCGCAACCCCCTCCTTCTGTCCGTCGGATTCTCAGAGAAGAGGCGACTCTTTTTTGGTCTCTTTTCCCGGGATATTTTCGGTCCCCGGCTGGTTGCATCCGCAGACGTGAAGCTCGAGGACACAGTGGGCAAGAGGCCGCGCTCGAGGCCGTGGCCTCCGCCGTGGGTTTTAGCTCCCGGACGACGGTAAGGAGTCTTGTCCCCTTTGCCGGGGGACCCCCTCTGCCCGATTAATGCTCCTCCCCGGTTGTGGCGCCCCAGCCCGGACCGCCCAGGTCTGCGCTCGAGTTTCCGGCCCCGGCGGCCCGGCCGGGCCTTGTTTTGCAGAACGACGCCCGGTTATCCGCAGCCGCCACCGCCGAGGACGAGGACAGAATCGCGTCTTCAAAGCCCGTTTCATCTCAAAGGACATTCTGGTCCCGGGACGGTGGCGGAGGGCTATTTTTAAGGCGGTACAGGAAGCGCCTGGGAAACAAAGAACCTGCCTCCTGAATTAATGCGGTGAGTATTTCTGTCCCTTTATCAGATCTGGCTCCTTCGGAACACGCCACTTTCTTTTTTTCTTCTTCCCCCAATTTTCCCCAATAAAAGCGTCCAGGGCGGGGAGGGGGCACAAACCGCATCAGGAGCCGCCGTGGGAAAAACGTGAAGGGAAATGGAAACCCGATGGTTCCAAAGAGATTAGGCGGCGGCGGCGGCGGGGCAGGGCCGTGTTCTCGTCGACGGGCCTGTCCACGCAGGCCGGGCCGTGTCCGGGACCCCGGTGGCGCCGCCTGACGGAACTCTCCGGGCCTCGCTCTCCCCGTGTGGCCGAGCGGATGGAGCCACAGGACCAGCGAGCACCTGTCCAGCCCTGGAAGTCCTTAAGATTGTTATCCGAGGATGCAAAAGGCTGGGCCAAAAAGCTGAGCGCGGTGGCTCACGCCGGTGACCCCGGCCCTCTGGGAGGCCCAGGCGGGAGGATCGCCCGAGCCCAGGAGTTTGGGACTAAAAAGGCACGTATTTTAGGGTTTCAGGGAATGGAATCATCTTTAAAGTATTTTGCTCACGCTCCAGCGTCTTGGTTTGGCAGCTAAGGGAGAAAGGCCAGCTTAAATAACCACCGATAGGATATGATATAGCAATATAGAATTATGCCAGTGTAAACTTTATCAATATGATATACGTTGTATAATATGTGTCAATAATATACTTAAGAAAAAAAAAGAAAAGGACAGGGTCTCACTCCGTCACCCAGGCTGGATTGTAGTGGCCCAATCATAGCTCACTGCAGCCTCGAACTCCTGGGCTCAAGCCATCCTCCTCTCAAGTAGCTTAGACCACAGGCATGCGCCGCCACGCCTGGCTAATTTTGAAAATTTTTAGTAGAGATGGGGTCTCACTATGTTGCCCAGGCTGGTCTCCAACTCCTGGCCTCAAGTAATCCTCCTGCCTCAGCCTCCCAAAGTGCCGGGATTACAGAAATAATATATATCTTATAATATCAACTTCTAAAACACTGCTATAGCGTAAGAAACACTAGTTTAATAAATGAGCGATCCTGTGGCCTTCCAGTGTTTTCCCTGCGTTAACCTTCACCTGGGAGCGAGCCCTTTCTCTGGCCAGCGCGTAAGGACTTTTGAGGTCGTGGTCTGCCGCGACTATTGTTTCTTTGCTCTGAAGACAAAGGGCAGAACGTCCACTCCAGAAGCCAAGATGTGGCAATTGTTCAATTATAAACACACTTTTTTTTTTTTTTTTTTTTTGAGACAGAGTCTCGCTCTGTCACCCAGGCTAGAGTGAGTGCCGTGGCGTCAGCCTCGCTCACAGCAACCTCAAATTCCTGGGCTCAAGCGATCCTCCTGCCTCAGCCTCCCGAGTAGCTGGGACTACAGGCATGCGCCACCATGCCCGGCTCATTTTTTCTCTATATATTAGTTGGCCAATTAATTTCTTTCTATTTATAGTAGAGATGGGGTCTCGCTCTTGCTCAGGCTGGTCTCGAACTCCTGACCTGGAGCGATCCTCCCGCCTCGGCCTCCCAGAGTGCTGGGATGACAGGCGTGAGCCACCGCGCCCGGCCTAAACACACTTATTAAAGGAA
>VSMD01107122.1:0-65749 GCA_008750895.1 Mirza zaza
GCCACAGTCCTTCCTGGACGCCCCGTCGCATCTGAGCCTCCCTGTTCGGCACACGGCACCCTAGCAACCTCCACGTCTGTCTCTGAGACCGCGTGTCCTCCCTCTGCCCCGCCAGAAAGCTCCCGGCAGCCCTCTCCGTGACGGTCCAGGGACCCGGTGAGTCCCCAGAGGCACCAGGATGGCCCGTGGGTGGGAGCATTTCGGTGGCTGCATAATGCAAAGCTCAAGTCGCAAAGGAATTTGAAGACGATAATTTCCACGGGAATGAAATACCATCCCGCATCTTTCCAACCCAGAGTTGTGACGCTTGTGTCACAGCCGGAGCACCAGTGGGGTGGGGGGCAGAGCCAGACCACCTCCTGGCCGGGTGGAGGGTTCGCACAGCCCTGAGGAAGCACAGCAGAGGCGTCCCCAGAGCCCACGACCACTTCTCTTAATTTAACCAAAATAAGATTTTTTGGTTTATCCTCCTTTAAAATTTAGTCACTTCATTTTTTTTTTCTTTCTATTTACCATTGAACTCAGAAAATGAGTTCATTTTAGTCCCTTCCAGGATGTTTGCCTATTTACTCCAGACCAGGGATGGGAAACCTGCAGCCTTAAGGCCACATGTGCCCTTCTAGGTCCTTAATGCAGCCTTTGGACCAAATCCAAATCCTTTTATTTATTTTTATTTTTATTTTTATTTTTTTTGAGACAGAGTTTCACTTTATTGCCCAGGCTAGAGTGAGTGCCGTGGCGTCAGCCTAGCTCACAGCAACCTCAAACTCCTGGGCTCAAGCAATCCTGCTGCCTCAGCCTCCCGAGTAGCTGGGACTACAGGCATGTGCCACCATGCCCGGCTAATTTTTTTTTTCTATATATATTTTAGTTGGCCAATTAATTTCTTTCTATTTATAGTAGAGATGGGGTCTCGCTCTTGCTCAGGCTGGTCTCGAACTCCTGAGCTCAAACGATCCGCCCACCTCGGCCTCCCAGAGAGCTAGGATTACAGGCGTGAGCCACAGCGCCCGGCCCCTTTTATTTTTTATTAATGCATTTTTGTTCATCTTTTATGTTTTTATTTTGTTTTTAAAATGAATGTATTTAAAATACTAAAGAATAAAATAGGTTTCAACAAAATAATCCTCCCAGCACAATCAGAACATTAGTAAGCCACGAGGGCTAAACTGATGGCTGCTGAGCTTGTGATTTAGTTCTAACTTCCCTGCCTGACGGGGGCCGCTACAGCACCAGGCTGGTCGGTGAGAGTTTATGGGGGTCGAGTACGTTACCAGCTTTCGACAACAGCGCACTGTGTTTCTGTTTGAAGCAGAATTTGTGAGTAGCTGCACAGCTCGACAGTAGTTTTTAATTCTGTCTGCCTAACAGCCCATCAAGTCAAAGAAAACCAAGAGAACGCTGAAGGAAGAAAACAGATTTTTTAACGAGGATTGGGAATTGCAATATTATCTTGTTTCTGCTAAAGATAAGATGATGTGCTTGCTTTGTGATACTGCGAAATCAACATTAAAGAAATTCAATGCTCGTCATCGTTGTAACTTTCGTAAGGACTGCAAATATCTTGAATTAGAAGGAGAGGTGTGAAAGGTTTTACTGCAGAAATTAAAAGATGAAAAGCAAAAGCAAAGACAATTCTTTCATGCAGCAAGAAGACCTGGAAATAATGCCACTGAAGCAACTTATAAAGCAGCTTATATACTCGGGGGGGGGGGGGGGGGGAGGGGAGGAAAGCCGTGCAATGATGTAGAAATTGTGAAAGAATGAATTGTCGAAGTTGTAGGATGCATAGAACCTGATAACCTTTCAAAGTACAAACAACTGCCTCTCTCAAGGAGAAGCATAACTGATCAGTAGCATAAACTCCTTCAACTTAACAGAACAACTTCATGCAATGCATCAAAAGGAAAATGCATACTATTCAATAGCTTTGGTAAATCAATTGATACTACCGACCCCATGCAGGTTTTATAGTTCATTCGGATAATAACAGAAGATTTTCTTTCCTAGGAAGAGTTACTCACTCTTGTAAACAGAACACAAGACATAGATATCCTCAACAACTTTCAAGATAAATGTCATGAAGTTAGACTGAATTTGTAAGTCTAGTGAGTGTATGTACAGACGGTGCACCCTCCAATGACAGGAAAACATGAAGGGTTTATTGCACAGATATAAAAAGTATTAACAGATCCAGATACTCTCATTTCTTTTCGTTGTATCTTGCACCAGCAAAATCTCTGTGCTAAAGCTACTATTTTAAGTGACACTTTGCAACGAGTTATAAGTATTGTTAACTAAATTCATGCAAATGCAACGCAGTATTCTCAGTTCTGTAACATGCTAAAGTTGAATGATGAGGTATTCAGTGTGGATTTGCCTTATCATTCTAAAGTGCATTAGCTGTCCCAGGGAGAGGTGTTAGTCAAATTTTATCTCTGCAAGAACAGATAGTTAAATTTTATGAAGAACAGAATCAGGAATGTGAATTATTGAAAGAAGATTTCTATAACAATGCAGCATTTCTGTGTGATATCATGTTAAATCAAAACATCTTGAATATTTCTTTGCAAGGTAAAACTAAGTCTACATAAGATATGTGGCAAAAAAAAATTTAAGCATTTTAGAAGAAGCGATCTTTTTCAAAACACTTCTTCGAAAGGAAATTTTGGATGAAGATTTTCCCCAGTTAGCAAAGGTCACTGATGAGCAAGATGACATATGCAAATCATTTGAAGAATAAGCAGCTATTATAAGTCTATTAATTGGAAAATACAGTGCATGGTTCACTGACTTCAAGAATCGTGACATGACACCCAAGTTAGCATTTCAGCCTCGCCTAGTTGATATCACCAAGGCACCTAAAGAACTACAGATGGGCTTGATCGAGCTCTCAGTAGATGACACTTTAAAATCGTTGTTTGATGCTAAGAAAGATCCAGTTGAAATACAGAAAAAATGCAGTAGAATACCCACGCCTTCAGCAACATGCCTGAAAAATGCTCTCTTGCTTTTCAACCACGTATGGCTGCGAATCTACATTCTCCTACCTAACCCAAATCAAGATGCCCTTAATTAAGGTCATAATGACAGCTGAATGAATGGGGCTGCCCACAGGCAAAGGTCCCCACCCTGCTTCCAACTATCCGGTTGGACAGATTTCACTGTGGTGACCGTGGCTGCCCCTACAACCCCGGGGCAGGGTCCCCCTCTTCCCCTTGTCCCCCTGTTGGCTTCTTATCACTGACAGGGGACAATGACGGATTGGCCGTGGCCGCGGTTGAAATCCCCCTGTCAACCGGCCCTCCCTCCCGAGGCAGCGTCCAGCAGTGAGTGGATACTGTTCGCGTCCTGCCGCCTTCGCTGAGCGGCGGGAAGAGGTGCTGACGGACACAGCTGAGAGGGGGCATCGCCTTACCCGTGGGCTGCCGGCTCTTGCAGACCTCAATCACCCCGACTGTGCAGAGCGGCCGCTTCTGGGTGTGAGCGTCAGTGAACAAAACTAGTCCCAAATACTTTAGGTGTGTTTTGTTTGTTTGTCTACTTTCGTTTGCTTTGCTTTGTGAGGCTTCACGGGGGAAGTAAAATAAGGGCTTAGAAATACAGAGACGTATCTATCTGCTGGTGGCCACGAGTAAAGAGGATGAAATGAGCTTTCTCTACGGCAGATTAGAAAAGCAGGCCCAGGATTAGGCCGAGAATTCCACTCTAGACCCAACCCAAACACAGGCCACTTTTATCCAAAAACCTCCAAATTTGAAAGGTAAAACATCTTGGCACGGTCCCCATTCACACATCTTGAAGTGAGTCCGGAAGGAAAAAGATAACACGAATGTGAACGGTCTGACTTTATTCTCCTGCCATTCAGCTTAAACGCATTTCCCTTTTCTCGAGCAATTTACCAACTATTTTAGACTATTAAAGTTACAAGCACGTGAACGACGGATCTGAAGTCTTATCATCCAAATTATTTTTGGGTAAGTTTAGCAATAAAGTCTTCTGCAGAAATCAGAAAAATAAGATCACGATTAAAAGATTTATAAAAAATTATTTTTTTTCTTTCCACCTTAAAGAATTCCTAGCATAATATTAGGGAATTTGACTGATTTTACAACTAAATTTTGGAGACAAAAAAAAAAAAAAATAAGCTTTCAAATTCATGGTATCATATCTGGCCCTTCTTACTTCCAAAGTGAACTCTTTAGAATCTAAACATCTGTCTTTATGTGTCTTTGCTTTTCAAATGGTGAATCAGCTCTGGAAACATTCTGAGCCAGCATTTGCGAGTGGTGCGTTCTGCGGCGGAACTTCACACGCTCCGCCAGAAGTGTCGGCGTTACGTACAAGGTCCTTGGGAAGCTGAGAGTTGACTCAGAGATACTAGAGGCAGCAGGTTGGTTGAACCTGAAGTCAGACAGATGTGGTTTGAGTCCAGAATTAACACCTCCCAGCTGTTTGGTTTTGGAAAAGGTACTTAATGTCACTGAGACAGGATTTTTTTTTTTCTGTATAATACAGATATCCATATCTGTCTCGCAAACTTGTAAAGTTTATAAAAAAAAGGTACATAAAGATTTTTAACACACAGGATTACATTTCATCTTGAGCCAGGCTGGGCACAGGGTGTAGTGGAACCACAGACCCTCTTTTGTCTGAAACAACCCAAAATTCAGCTCTGAGTGTAGGACTAGCTGTGTGCGCAGCTCCCAGGCACCCGCTTCCCACCTACCGGCCTCCGCGTCCTGAGACAGCTGCCGACAGGGGTGCTGGGCCCAGTGATGCCCTGTAGAGTCATTGACAGTCACCAAGCACAGGAAACCTGCGTGAAAGCTGTAGTCCTTTATTGTCATTTTAATGAGTGGTCAGTATTAATTACTTGTGCATGTAAAAGGCGCATGTGTAAATCCATGAGGCATGTATGTCTTTTGGTGTCTTAGGTGACAATGGATAAGAGGGGAGCTCGTCTGGTATTTAAGATGCTTTTTCTTGAATAATTATCCACATGCTGGTTCTCGCATTTTCACATGTGCGCATCTGGGACTTCCAGAGAGCTTGCTGCACCCATCTATTCCCAGAGTTTCCCGTTTGACAGAGCTGGGCAGGGAGAAGAACTGGCATGCAAGTCCCAGAGATGCCCATGCTGCTGGTCTGAGCAGCACCACGGTTCTACAGGCATGGGTTTAGAATATCCCAGCACTGTGGGGAAATGCGGCTCCTGCAGTGGCCCAGGAGACCAGAAAGACTGGAACCTACACCACGGAAAAGCGTGCTGAGAAGGCCTCCTGCTCTGGCCTGAGCACCTGTCTCTCTAGACATGCTTCTCAGTTTGAGCAAAAACCGATTTTACTTTGTTCCTGAAATGAAAACAACCACTCGACATTACAGAGGACCAGCTAATAAATCTTGGAATATCACCTGTGATAATGGGCATGAAATGGCTGAAGATCAGATGGAGACATTCTCAAGAGTGCAGACCTGAGGAAGGAGAGGCTGCAGTGACAGCAGACTTGGCTTCAGTCCTTGCGCCCAAACCAAGAGCTGAACACTCGGCATGGCAGGTGGCGCTTACTAATCACCTGTAAAGGTGTTTATCGTCCCCTTAATCGGTTTCTCGCAAGCCCCGAGCAGCCTTTCCTTTCTATTGCATTTGTCTGCTCTTGCAGAAGGACATGAACTCGAGCTTTGTGAAGGACCAGGCGGAAACCCGGGCTGGGGCCCTTTCCACACTGGCTCAGGGCAGAGTGACATTTCCCAGGTTGACGAAATCTGATTAGAGTTGGACAGTTCTCTCCCACGAAGTAAATTGAATAAAAAATGTTTGGTAATTGTCTTATTTTAAAATGGCATTTGTCCCTCATAAGAGGATAATGAGAGTCTTTTTCTATATAATTCTTTCCTAACCACTCTTAAGCTAGGATGCTGGTCGACTCCAATCACTCAGCTGCTCAAGTGTATCTCTGAGGATATGAATGGCAATTGGAAGATGCCTGCTCCAAGAAGAAACTGTATCGTACATAATGTATGTGTATAATACATGTATGTAATACATATAAAATATGTATAATATGTAAGAAATGCAAGGTATCATAGCCCCAGTACCTGGCTTGGGATGCTTCTTTAAATGTCCATTTAGGAGTAAACCTTATCCACACATAATGGATGCTGCATTCCCCTTACCCAAAAAAGAAAAGCAAGAATTTACATTATGATATCACCAGAGGCCAGAAGTGCATCATGCTCATTGTTCAATGTGAATCACCCTAAAAATTTCAAATAGACCCTATGAGACTACACAGCGAAGACCAAACATACAAATAAACAATTTAAAAACGTAGTCACCAACATCCATCAAACACGCAGGGTTGGGGAGTGCATGCATGTTGAAGGGACGGCGTCATCCAAACAGCAGAACTGCCTCGCCCTCTGCCCGCGTCCGGGGGAAGCTCGCGGGCGGCAGCCTCGAGCTCGGGGATGAGGCGCTTATCCATTGTCGAGTCACTAACATCTGTAAGACCTGCCGGGCAAGGAGAGCCTACAATAAGGTTAGTCTTTCCTACGATAAACAATCTGTTTTTGTGCTTTTGATTAAAATTTAATAAAAAAATATTTCAGCAAGGCGAGGACTTGTTAAAAGCAGGTGAGGAAAGATCAACATTGACTCCGTCCAGAGCTAATCCTTCCTCCCTCCCTTCTCAGGTTCCCTATTCATCTGGCCGAGCGGGGGTCCTGGCAAATGTGGGCTCCCCCGGCCCCCAGGGGAGGATTCCCTTTCACTCCGCATCCAAGCCCTGACGGAATCTACAACCTGATCCGGGGCTCCCACCCCCGAGGCTCACCTCCTGACACCATAGTCCTCCTTCCAGCGGCTGGGAAGACACACGGATCCACGCGGGGCGGGGAGGAGGGTGTCTCAGCATCTTCCGTGCACAAATCCACCTCTGCACAGCTCCAGGAAGCACAGCTGAACAGCCGCAAGGCTGCGCTGAAATGCACCGGCATGCCTAACCCAGAATGTTCCCAGCGTGGGCGTGGGGTTCAGGCCACATGGGCGGGTCAAGTCAGAGGAACTCTGACTTGGGGAACCACGCTGTGGGGCCGGCGGGCTCCCTCCGGGAGTGAGTGTGGTGTGCGAGCAGCCGGCTGCCGGCACCCGCTCTCACAACCGCCCCAGGGCGTGTGGGATTTGTCCAGGGCAGACATCACAGTCGTGGGGGTGTAGACGATAGTTTGTAATTTCCAACAGCAGCATTCTAAGGAAACGTTTTTCAAAGTAAGACTTGAAGTGTCCAACCCATCTGTTTTTCCACTACTAAAAACTAAGTTCGTTAAATAGCATGTACAGCACATATCCTTGTGTGTGTGTATGTTTTGTTTGTTTGTTTTTGTTTCTGTTTTGGCCTCACTCTGTTGTCTGGGCTAGAGTGGGTAGAGTGCAATGGCATCATGACAGCTCACTGCAACCACACGCTCCTGGGCTCAAGCGATCTTCCCGCCTCAGCTTCCCCAGTAGCTGGGACTACAGGCACATGCCGCCATGCCTGGCTCATTTTTCCATCTTTTTGTTGTTGTTGTTGTTGTTGTTGTTGATACCAGGTATCACCATGTTCCCCAGGCTGGTTGGTCTTCAACTCCTGGCCTCAAGCCATCCTCCTACATTAGCTTCTCAAAATGCTGGGATTCTAGGCATGAGCCATTACACCTGCTGTGTGTTTCATATATAAATGTATACGTGTAAATCTCTCTCTCTCTCTCTCTCTCTCTCTCTCTGTGTCTGTATATATATATATATATATATATATATTCCTGAACTTGGGCAAACTGGCCATGATTAGATATTTATAGTAAAGGAAACATGGGAAGATATGATATGGGGATACTAGAATCAAGAAGGAATAATCCAGACAGAAAAGAAGAGAGAGGAGGAGAGACTGAAGTCGACTTTCTTAATGGACTAAGTGCTGGCCTTTTTGAAAGACAGACAGAGAGAGAGAAGGAGACAGAGAGGCAGAGAGAGATGGTTAGATCACAGTGGCAGTGACTAGATCCATCAGTCCCTGAGGGTGTGTCATAAAAATCAACCCAGGGATCTCATACACTCAGCAGGTGCTTCCTTCTCTGCCTCTGATCCCTAGCGGCAGGGAGACTGTGCTCGTGGGGGTGGGGCTGTCCCCACCCTCAGGCGTGGGTGCAGGCTCTCTAGCCTATTGGCCCCTCTGTGGCCACTGGCCTTTACGGTGGTGTCCCTCTCCCTCCTGGTTTGGGGACATCCTCCACCGAGACCGTATCTGCATGGATAACAGGGTCTCCGCAGGGGCTTGCCTGATGTTTGATGATAAGGACCACTAGGCATGGAGGGCGTCCTTCCCCAGGCCCTGCAGTGTGGGGACTTCGGTGCACGGCCAGCCTGCTGCCAGGGTGCGGGGACGCTGAGTCTGCCAGCAGGTCCCAGCTGGGTCTCTTGGCTTCAGCATTCCAGCTGGCCAGTGCCAGGCTTGCAATGGACTTGCTGAACGGGTCCCCATTCAGCACGGCGAGACCAGGAGCAACAGCCCATGGCTGCTTCTCAGCTCTCATGTCCACCGCTCTGTGCTCGGTCCTTGACCAGACAGGACGCTTCCTGCTCTCTGGACAACCACACGGTGTCCTTTCCCACTCTGTGCGTCTTGGTGTGGGCTCCAGGCTGCTTGGAATTCAATCAGTGAGCCATTGATTCCAGCATCCCAAACTCTCACCTTTCAAGATCCTTTACTAAACATTTATTCCAAAAATCAGGTGTTGTCTCAGTCCCAGACCATGCCCACAGCTCTCCAAAGGTAAGGGGTGCCTGGGACTCGGTGGGAGGAGTCGAGACGGCTCAGAAGATGTGGAAGAGCAAACACGCCGAGCTCTCTAGATGACAGCCTGCTCTGGTGGGCACGGGCACCCCTGCCCTGCAGTCCTGGGAAAGTCTAGTCTAAATTCGCTCTGTTTGAAAGGCGACTCTCAATTTTCTTTTTCACTTTCTGTCCACATTCCTACCCAGTGGTTCAGTTCAGTTCACTGACTTCGGTCACAGATCACGAGATTAGCAGATGTGCCCACGTCACTCTAAGCCATGGTCACCCAAAGAAGATGAGAAGAAGGAAATCTTTCTCTTCCCTCCCTCCACTCCAGGTTGCCACAGAAGAAACTAGGCTGCCGAGAGCAGTCCGGGGCTGATCTCTTACAGACCCCAAGTCTTACCATGTGTGCACAGAGAGAAAGGAAAGTAGTATCGGTGAAAAAAAAAAAAAAAAAAAAAAAAGAATGTGAAATTGGAAGAATTCTTCCGTACTTTGATTGTGAGGGTGATTGTATGATGGTGTGTATTTGTGAAAACTCATAGAACCATACACCAAATGAACAAATATTAGTTTTTGTAAATTAAAAAGTAAGAAGCAAAGGGAGGGAAGGGGTGGGTGCAGATGGAGGGAGGAAGGGGGAAGCCACCACCGAGGGTTCAAACAGGTGGGACGAGCCGTGGGCCAGGTCCCGGCTGGGCTCCCAAGAACACCCCGATCTTAACAAAGTCGGACAGAACTCATTCGTAAAGACCTTGAGGAGAGGAGACTCCAGCTCTGTCTCTGGTAACCCCTTCCAGCCCCAGGAAGCACTTTACGTCCCAAATTACTACCTTATGACGCCGTTTCGCTCATTTCCCTCACGTCTCATTCTTGCCACGGGAGACAGAGGGCAGCTGTCCCCGCAGAGTGACACTCACGTTTTCCTGAGTGTCTCTCTCCGGTTGGCTGTCAACCATCTCATCACTAAAGTAAATGCAGGCAGCTGCTATAACCTTCTAGAATTATTGCCATCTCATTAATCATTGCTCCTGTTTCGGTGCACAAAACCCGGCACGGGGCTTCAGGAAAGGCCCGAGTCCCGTCACAAAGGGAGGACATTGTTCTTTCTGATTTTAAGCCCTTTTCTATGCACACCAGTGCCTTGGGTTTATTGTGTCACAGAAATGTTACAAGGTTGATACACTCGTCTTTGCGTTTCTCTAATAGCTGCCTCCTCTTGAGTATATATTTTTACAGATCATTGGCATTTGCAGAGCTGGCATCTGTAGTTCCGGGTGTGGTGTGGTCCCCAATCTGTGGCATGCCAATGGAGAAGCAGACGGTGGTCACCAAGACGTAAGATTGTTGCAATTTCCAATGAGGTCACACGGCAAGGTTCCTACACTGCGCTTAAAGCACACACAGGGCATCAGCCCCCGAGCTACTGTATCAGTGAGCTCTGTAATTCGGAGAGGACAAGGGCTGGAGCTCTATCCCTGTAGAATGCTGCAAGTCTACTGCGTAAGGCGTTGTTTCCAGCAAGGATATGATTTTATTATTTTAGAAAATATTGTAAGTGAGCCTGTGTTTCCATGTGTCTGTGTCTATGTGTGTGTCTTTGTGCATGCAAGTGTATGCATTTGTGAGTACGTGTGCCTGTGTGTGCGTGCACACACATGTATGATGCATTAGGAGCCAAGTCCTCATACACATGACTGTCAGGGCTTTGTTCCAACCCATAAACGTCACTCTGACGTCTCTGTGGTCCACCTGGGTGAAGTGCTTCCTCATAGCAGGAGCCACCGTGCACCTAATGTGGGAATACTTTAGACACACCCCTACACAAGGTGACCATCGCTATTGCTAATTTAGGTTGGCTTTTGCTCCCCCCTTTCCTGTCGGCTGGTGAATGTGGAGACTCAGGCCTGCTGTCTCCCCCCATGTGGATAACCACTTGGGCAACTCAAGCAGGTTTGTAAACTGAGACCTCATGTCAACAATAACAAAGCACATTTAGACTGCCGAGGCCGGTGTGCAGAAGGAATGACTTAGTACAATACAGCTCATCACAGACTTGACCCAAACCAGCACCAGAAGAGTGATGTCCCCTCAGTAAATCACCTGCTAACGCCCAGGGCCTTTCCTGACGCAGTGAAGCGGCGAGACCAATTGCAAGCATCTTTTACCTGAGAAACTGGTAAATCCCTCAGCCACGAGTTACTCAGGGGAAGAGAAGCATTTCCCATTCTACTTCCGTGGGAATTCTCTCTCACTGCCTTGCTCTGCGTTCCCTGCCCGGGCACCTCCAGTTTCTTGGCCACCCTTCACCCACACCGGGGTTCTCCTTCGCGTTGATGGGACATCCCGACTGCCCAGGGACAGCAGTCTCTCGGCTCCCACAGTACGCAACAGCTACTTTTTACGTGCAAAGTCTTCTGAAAACGCGGCTCTGGCTCCGGCTCTGTGTGGCGTGCTTCCTGCAGGGCTGCCCGACAAGCGCCAGTGGACGCCAGGCTGCCTTCTCGCACTCTGGGGGCTTTGCTCGGGGTGTGCCTGTCGCTGTAGGGACAGTGACGGCTCCAGGCCTCAGGGTGCTTCTTTGCCCTGCTGGTCTGCACTAAACTTTTCCTTCCGAGTGAGGCCCTGTGGCACCCCTGGGTGTTGGAGGGGCCCTTTCTGCAGTGCAGGCCCTGTTCACACTCACAGCCTTCCAGCACGGCTCTAAAATACTGAACCCCACAAGCAGGGAGGGAGGTGGGACATGGGTCCCTTTCTTCCCACGAAGCTCCTCCTGCACAGCCTCCCCTGCCTGCGAGGAGCCGCTGCGCTCTGTCTGCCACCCGGGCGCCCGCACCCCCACCCGGACAGCAGGGCTGGGGCTGAGACAGAGAGGAGCCAGAGCAGCCCTCCCCCAAACAGCGTGTCTGCCCCATGCACCTTGCCATCGTCAATGACAAATTCCAGTGCATTCTTGTTTTAACGTAATAGGTAATAAGAAGAGTGCTGCCAAGCTAGTGCCTACCGCCTTCTTTTCTGGGCGACTCTATCTCACCGGAGAATCTTAGCTCTGTGACAGTTCCATAGCTTTGAGGTGACCAGTATTTGTTTCATAAAAGAGAAGGAAAGACACAGTGACCTTAAATATATTGTTTCTAGCAATGTCCAGCTTGTGATTTGACTGCAAGTTGAACAGTCACCCTTGGACGTTCATCTCCTATGCAAAGACATTCCCAACAATGCCGGTATATGATTAGAAATTTTTATTTTAGTTTAGAGAGTGGGTTGGAGCTGGAAACAGTGGCATGCTCTTTTTTTTTTTTTTGATATCAGAGAACGTCAAGAAACAAAAGCGAATATATCACATCATCAAGCGTGAGGGTCATGACAACAGCCTGCAGTTTTCTAGTATGACCGACTCACACCGCCCTGCCACGCAGACGAGGGTTCTGCAGCCAGACTTGCCTCGCGGCTGGCAACAGATGACAGGGCAGCGCGGGCTCTGCACAAGGCAGTTGATGAGATCGTCTTTCTAAGGGGCTCAAAGAGAGCCAACGACAGGCAGTCTGCCGTCTCCATGGTCCCGCCCGCGGCGGCGAAGTCGGATAAACTGTTGGAAAACGTGTGGAGGACGTACAGTCTGAGCCCCGGGAAGCCGTCTTCCGGGGTAATTCACATGAAACTTGGGCTGTCGGTGAGACGCAGATTATTTAGAGGTCGAGCATATTGTACTTTGTAGTCCTTTATACGCCATAATAAAAATTTATGACGAGGAAAGTATACGGTTTCCTGTGTGAATTTCTCTCTCTGGTTTTTGTTATGAAGACAGGGTCTGGGGCTTTGAAGTGAATCAAGTGATCATTTAACCAAGCCAGTTTGTGGCAAATGACTTAAACGGATGCATACATTTCTCACTTATTTTCAATTACCGCACACACACAATGAAAACATCACAACAAACCGGCCTCTTAAATTTCATAGTTTTTATATTCTTTAAGAAAATCAATACTTTTATAAATCAGCACTTTTTTATTAAGTGTGTTTCGTCATTTTATTTCTTGTTTAGCTAAGGGTGCCTATAAAATTGACAGGTTGCTTGTGTTCTGGAAGTAAAATTTTAACAGCACAAACTCTAATAATATTCCAAACGTCTAACATTCTAAATAAGTAGTTAAATTGGGGTGAGTTCCTCAAATAAGATACTAATTATTTTTTTTTCAGACTTGGTTTTCTGCCCAGATTGACTAAAAGTGACTCAAAATTTGGCTCTGGTTAAAATACTATCACTGCAGGTTTTTTTCAACATTATAGGAAGCTCATGATGAACCCACACAGCTAAGTTTAATTTAGCTGCTTAGACGTCATCTCAACTCTTGGATACTTGACAAGGGATAGAAAAGAAATTAAAATCCCACAAAGTTATGTGGCCACAGACTAACAGGAAAGGCACCTGCAGCCAGGTGTCTGCCGGGCTCCTTGGGGACGTTCCCCTGAGACCCGCAGGACTGGAAGGAAGCTGTGGCCACCAGGAGGGCTTGGGGAAAGCAGCTGCCAGAGCCAGAGGACCCCAAGCCTGGGAAAGGCCCCCTTGTTTATTTGCAGTGTTTGCTTATATTTAATCTTATAACGCTGTATTTTGTTTTGTTATTGTATGTATTAAAGAGTTGTAGGTTTCACCTGCAATAATACTTTCACCTTCAACAATACTTATTAGTATTTATTAGGTGCTGATTGCCTCTGAACCATGTGGCTCTGGGCTCTGGGACCAACAGAACAGGTGCTCGGCTTCTCAAACCCAGCATGACGTTGCCTGCCATGAGGGAAGAGAGAGAAGCCAGGGCCCTGCCGTTCAAGGTCTCCCCGACCTTGACAACCGGCTCCAGTGTCACATGTCCCCTGACTCCTGGTCGCAAAGCGGGTCACACAGCAGCCTCTCTGACGTCCCCTCCTTCCTGGCAGCTACCTGGCTCGGACCACCCGACAGGACACGTGCAAGGCCCCGACACCCAGCAGTCAGCGGGCTTCTCTGGACACCTGCTGAAAGATAGGCTGCGACTTCTGGGATTTAGGAACGAAATTGCGGTCGGTTCCCAGCGTTCTCCCCGGGGAAGGCAATGGGGTCTCCAAGTCGAGGGAAATGGGGAGATAGGAAATAACCTCGGGATGACCCCATGTAGCGAAAGTGCCCATGTCAAAGGATGCTTAGGCAGGCATGGGGGGACTGTGTGTGTGTGCACGTGCATGTGCACATGTGAGCGTGCGTACCTGTGCAATCGTGTGTGTTGGAGAGGAGATGTACACATGCTTCTAAAAAGAAATGAAACTTCAGGCAGACTGAAGTTGCCTTTCTTCAGGGTAAAACAGTTTAAAACACCTTTAAGCTCTGCTTACTATGGCTGGGTCTGGATTTACTTGCAGAATGTGTTGCCATTTATCAGATTAAACTGTGACATTTCTCAGTGACAAACTGGCCCAGGACAAAAGGGCAGGGAATTTCTCCATGTAACAACTTGGAAATGCTAATCTCCTCTAAACCTGCAATAAATATCTGTTCTCAGGCCGGGGAGAGGGGAAGGCAAGGAGGCTAAGAGGGGAAACAGAAGTCGCCTGTGAGGCGGCCCTGGCCCTGCACCCTTCAGATCGGTGAGTCATGCTCCACCGGGGGACGCTGTGATGCCAACAGACTTTCAGAGACGGACTAATTACAGAAAGAGGAGTTGTTTTCACCATCAAATCTTCGCTCAATTGTGTGACAAATGTTTGTTGAGCGCCGTCTGTGCGTGAGGAAGTATTCAGGGCATGGGAGGGTCGTCAGTGAGAACGAACATGATTCCGCACGAATTGCTAACGCGTCCAGCTTCCTGTCCGCGGGGGCGGCCGGGGAGAGACAGTAGCTATGAGAATTGGGACACGCGTTGATCCGGAGGTGAGAGTTCTGCAGCAGCAAAGCGAGGGGGCGTAGGGGGCGTAGGGGGCGTCGTGGGGCACACAGCAGGTCTCTCACTGTAACTAGATCATCGCCGAAACCCTCCCTGAAAAGACGGCATCTAGCAAAGGGTTATAACAGGTGAGTAAATATCTGGGGTGGGGGAGGATTATTCTAGGCTGTGGGGATCACGAGCACGACGAGGCCCTGAGGGGAGGGGTGGGGAGCGTCGAGGGATGGGGGGGGGCGGGGAGGAGAAACGAAGGCAGAGAAGTCGCCCGGGAACTGGGTGGGTTACACAGGGACGCAGAGCCATTGGGAGGGTTTGGCTTTGCTCAGTGAGATGGAGCATTATTATTAATGCAAGATTTTGAGCAGAGAAATGGCAGGATTTGATTTATATTTAAAACTATCGTTCTGTCTTCTATATTGAAAATTGACAGTAAAGAAATGTACTGAAAAACAAAGAAAACAATCAAAAACATGTCATATTCTGGGACGGGAAGTCTCAACATCATAAATACCAGTTTTCCGCAAGTTAATTTGCAAATTTAATGTAATTTCTACTCTGATACCAGAGGGGCAAGAGTATTAAAATGCAGCCCTGTGCTGCATAGCGACTTTTTGATCCACAACAGACCACGTGTATGACCGTGGTCCCATTAGATTATAATACTATATGTTTTCTGTGCCTTTGTATGTTTAGATAAGTTCAGGTACACAAATACCTACCGTCCTGTTGCAACTGCCGGCGGTGTTCAGTACAGTGCCATGCCCCACACCATGCCGGCCTGCAGCCCAGGAGCGACAGGCCACAGGCTGTACTGCCCACGTGTGTGAGTGCACTCTGTGTTGCTCACACAGTACAGTCTCCTCGTGGCGCATGTCTTAGACTGCCCCCGTCCCTAAGTGACACCTGACTGTGTAGTCAGCACACAATAGAAACTTTATAACTGAAGGCAGAGTGGTTATTGCCCATGACTGGAACAGAACGGAATGTCCGGAAATGGGCACAGTTGAAAGTGGTTACTCACCATGTGATAAAGGTGGCATTTTAAATCAGGGGGGAAGGTGGGCTTTTAAGTAAGTGGCATTAGAATAAAGGGATAGCCAGTCAGATGAAAAGGTAAAGCTGCATTGATTTTTCTCAACATACACCAGCATAATTTCTAAATTCATCATTCAGAGATTTAAAATAAATACGAAACCGTAAGAATAGTAAAAACAAAACATGGGTTGATTCTTTAAAAAGTGAAAATAGATAACTGATATTTTTGATGACATTAAAAATTTTCAAAAAAACCCATTTCTTATACATAATATATTATGTATAATACATATATATTATGTATACATAATATATATTCTATATATTATGTATAATATATGTATATTATGTATATATATATGTATATGTATATGCAGGATAAAAAGAGAAACGACAAACTTGGAAAAATATTTGCAACTCTATTGTGACAAAAAGTTAATATCCCAAATACTATAGCAAAAATCCCAATGGGAAAATAGGCTAGACAGGAATAGACAGATCACAGTAAAACATGCAGGTAGAGCTTAATCATATGAAAAGCATTAATTTCCCTCATAATTAGAGAAACATATATCAAAGCTGCAGTGGATATCTCCTCTCGCTATCAGATTGGCAAACATCCAACAGTCTGACGCCCAGCTCTGCTACTCAGGCCATGGAAACAGGCACCTCCAATCACTGCGGTGCGAAGGCAAAGTGGCATGCTCCGTCTGGCGGTAAAGTCACATAAACATCGCCCGGCAGCCGTGTTTAGGACGTTGCACGTGGGCTATTCAGGGCTCAGTGTCTCAGAGCCCAGTCTGTGGTTCCTGCCTTCACCTCGTGGCTTCCCAGCGGTTGTCACTGGCCCAGCATCTCCCAGCTGACACACCGGTTGTAGGTCGATATTCAGCTAACCACTGAAGGGTGATCCACGCGGATCTGGATGGTTCCTTTGTCTCTCGTGCTTTGACATACAAGTTTCAGATACCTCAGCTTTCCTGGAATCTAATTTTTTCTCATGTCACTTCAGCGAGACTGCTATGTTCTGCTTGTGTTTTTATTTGACTCCACCACCTGAAAAGTGCCTCCTTAAAGAAAGACCCACCTTGCTAGTTTCCATTGTCTTAGGGGTCATAGTTCTCTACTACTGGGGCCCAATGTCTAACAGCAGTTGTTTCATGGGTAGACGATTGGCAGATAGATACACGCATATATAGACATATGGATAGATGTTAGAGAATCGACAGGTAAATACGGATTGATGGCAGTTACACGTACATGGACAGGTAGTCATCTGCTTATATTTCAGAATCAACAGTGGATAGACAAATCACAATGTTTACACGTGGTTCCTTTTAAGAGACATCAGTAAGATGGCGGAATGAGATGTCCCAGGCGTCTCTACTTCCAATGGGAAGTTCAACTAGCAACTATCCATAGACTAGAACAGCACGGTTAAAAGCACCAAATTTGGGGTTGAGTCTCTGCATCTGCATGGTCTGTAGAATGGGAAAACATACTGCATGGAAACGTAAGAGAGAGGGTCTCACCTGGACGCATCAGCTCTCCCTCTCCAAGTCAGCATGGCACCACACAGAGAGGTTTCCTGGGACCGAAGTTTCTACAGAGGAAGGAGCACTGGAGGAGGTCATGCAGCAGCCCCAGCATTTTAAGAGACTTCCCAGGAAGCTCACCCTCATCTCACCTTAAGGGGGACATAGTGGGAAATGGTGCTGATTGACACCTGGAGTCAGGTAGAAACAAAGCAAGGAGGCAGGGCCCATGGTGAGCAGCGGGCAGGTCTTGGCGGTAGCTCTGTGCCCCTGCCAGCAGTGGTGCCCGATCAGAGGTAGGAGCTAATAGTGCAGCCCACCTGAAATGCTGAGCTGGCCAGTCCCAGAAATCGACGGACATGCTACCTGGCTTGGATACCTAGATGGTCAGCTTCCAGGATGAGCCTCATACTCTGCCTTGGGGCCTCACCCAGGGAGGGACACAACTGCCACAGCAAATTTGGGCAAAGGGCAGGGGCTAAGTTGCCCCTACTGGGGCATTTAGCAGCATTTCATGCAAGGTGAAAGCCCACTCCAAGGCCCCATGCAGGCAAAGAGGAAACCCTAATCCTATATTTCTTATGGGCATAGTAGCTGGTACCACCCATCCCAGTCAGTGACTCCACTTAACCTCAGGGTCCCTCCTGCAGGGTCCCTCAGGGGATCACAGTGGCACAACCCCATCACAGAGCTCAGCCAGTGGTCCTGTCAGAGAGCAGAGTCTATCTGGCTACCCCAACCAAATTCAGGGCAAAAGCAGCAGCCCAACCATCTTAAGAGCCTGACCACAAGCTCTGCCTTCCCAGGGTCCTAGGGTAAACTAGGTAATGAGGACTATCCCCAACAAAGAATGCCTAGAAAAGCTGGAAAAGGTGGCTGTCTTTTCCAGTGGGCAGACACCAGCACAAGGACACAAAGATCACGAATGCTAGGGAAATCATGGCACTTCCAAGAGGAACTAACAAAGCTCCAAGAGCGAGCTCCAAAAATGGGAGATCTATGAAATCATAGGGAATTCAGAAAAATCCTCTTTAAAAAGTTTAGTGAACTACAAAGAATATATGAATAAAAAATTAGATAACCTATAATAAATGGATAAATTCCTAGAGAAAAATAACCTACAAGACTGAATCATGAAAACAAATAAAATAAAATCTCACTAGATCAGTAGCTAATAAGGAGAAAAATCAGTAATAACAAGTGTTCCATGAAAGAAAAGCCCAGAGCCTGGTGGCTTCACTGCAGAATTCTACCCAACATTTAAAGACCTAATATCAACCTTCACAAACTTCTAAAAAAATCAAGTGGGGAAAATGCTTACAAACTCTGTTCACTAGGCTGGCATTGCACTGATACCAAAGCCAGGCAAGGACATCACAGGGGAGGAAAACTATAGGCTAATGTCCTGATGAAACATAAATGCAGAAATCCTCAACTAAATTCTGGCCAGCTGAATTCAACAACACATCAAAAGGAACATTCACCACAATCGAGTGGAATTTACTCCTGAGATAAAAGGATGGTTCAAATTACACAAATCAATAAATATGATGCATCGCTTTAACAGAATTAAGCACAAAAACCATATGATCATCTCATTAGATGCAGAGAAAGCACGTGTTAAATTCATCATTCTTTCATTAGAAAAATGTTCAGTGAAGTCAGTGTAGAAAGAATGCACCTCAACACAATAAAGCTGTATGTGATAAATCCATAGCTGACATTATGCTCAATGGTGAAAGATTAAAACCCTTTTCTGTAAGATTCAGTACAAAATGAAGATGCATTCTACTTCTATTTAACACTGTACTAGAAGTCCTTGCTAGAGCAATTAGGCAAGAGAAAGATATAAAAGCCATCCAAATAGAAAAGAAAGAAATGAAATTGTCACTTTTTGCTGATGACATGATCTTATAGTGAGAAAAATCTAAAGATTCCACCAAAAACTGTTAGAACTAATACGCCAATGTAATAAAGTTATAGCATGCAAAATCAACATACAAACATCAGTGGCAATTCTATACATTAACAATAAACACTCTGAAAATGAAACCAAGAGAACAATCCCATTTATGATAGCTACAAAAATAAAAAAAAAACCTGAATAATAAATTTATTTGGGAAGGTGAAAGGCCTATACACTGAAAACTACAAAGTTTCAATGAAAGAATTTGAAGGTCAATGTTATTTTTCATAAAAAAGAAAAAGCGATCCTAAATTTATGTGGAATCCCAAAGAAACCCTGAATAGCCAAGACAATCGTAAGCAAAAAAAAAAAAAAAAAGCTGGGGGCAATCACACTACCAAAAATACACATTGGGAAACGGAGAATCTCTCCACTAAATTATTTTGAAAAAAAACTGTAAATTTATATGCAGAGGAATGAAACTGGACCCTTAGCTCACACCCTATGCAAAAATCAATTCAAAATGGATTATGACTTAAACATAAGACCTAAAACTGTAAAACCACTAGAAGAAAACATGGGAGAAAAACTACAGGACATTGGTCTGGGCAATGACTGTCTATATTTATAGTAAAATTTCAGGCAACTAAAGGAAAAATAGACAAAAGGGATTATGTTAAGGTAAAAAGCTCCTGCATAGCAAAGGAAGCAATAGGGTGGAGAGGCAATGTACTGAATGAAGAGAGTATTTGCAAACCATGCATCTGATAAGGGGTTAATAGCCAAATATACAAGGAACCCAAACAACTCTATAGAAAGAAGAATAATCCGATTACAAAATGGGCAAGAAACCTGAATAGACATTCTCAAGAGAAAGCATGCACATGGACAGCAGAGACATGAAAAGGTGCCCATTGGCGCTAATCATTAGGAAAAGCTACTAAACCACAGGAGAGATCACTTCTCACCTGTTAGAACAGCTGTTATCAAAGGCAAAAGATATCAACTGTTGTTAGGATGTGCAGAAAAGGGAACCTTGGCACACTGTTGGAGGGGGTGCAAATTAGTACAGCCATACAGAGAACTATATGGAGCTTTCTCAGAAACCTAAAAACAGAATTATATGTTCCAGCAATCCCACTTCTGGGTATGTAACCAGAAGATTTATGATCAGAAAGTTGAAGAGATGTCTGCACCCTTGTTTGTTGCACAGTAGGCAAGTTATGGAACCCACCCTGAGTGTTCGTCGACAGATGAATGGAAACGGAAATGTGGTACGTACACACATAAAATATCATTCAGCTCTAAAAATAAAAGAAATTTTGTCATTTGTGACAATGTGAGTGGAACTGGAGAACATCACGCTAAGTGAAACAAGCCAGGCGCAGAAAGACAAACACTGCATGCTGTCATTTGTGTATCGGAGCAATGACTGGAGCAGGCAGCGTGGGAGGGTGGTGGCCACAGGCGGAGACACCACGGGGCAGATGGGGAGGTGGTGACTTAAGGGGCAGAGCCTCTGTTAGGGGAAATAAGAGTTTTTTTCCCTTGGAGATCTATTGCACAGTGTGGTGGTAAATGTAGTAAATAAAAACATATTATAAACTTCAAAATCTCTGAGAAAGTAAATTCCAAATATTCTCACCACAAAAAAATAAGTATTTGAGGTGATGGATATGTTGGCTTGATTTAATTATTCCACATTGCATTCATAATTTTGTAAAATATTTTCATGGTTGCAAAGTTAAATCTCCAAAACAAGTGGTTCTCTACACATAGTTTCTTCACTAATTTAAAAATAGCCTGCTTTTTAAACATTTTTAATTTTTGTTTATAAATCAACAAAGCCATAGTTGCATTTATTTATGGGGCACAAACCGGTTTCATGATTTATGAATGCAATGTGGAAAATGTGGTACAGGCACATATAAAATATCATTTAGCTTTAAAAATGGAAGAAATTTCGTCATTTTTGACAACGTGGGTGGAACTAGAGAACATCAAATTTAGAAAGATAACTAATTTTGAAAAAGCAATTCCTGAAAATCAGAAGCAAGACAATAGAAATAAACCTAATATAGGTAAAGTTATTGGCATAACAACAGAGGGAGAAATAATCATATTGAGAATTCATAAAACAATGATTTCCTGAATGTTTTTGGTAATCCCATGGCTATGGTCCTGTTGATATTGTTCTGAGATGGCTGTGAGGCTGTTTGAAAAACACAGAGAAGAGATGATGTCAATGCACTAAGAACTTCCATTTTTCACATAGTAGAAATGAGATGTGAATATTCTGTCCTGTTTTTGCCTGGTTTGTAGAGAGAGGGACAACCTGGTGTCAGCATCCTCACCATGGCCAGGCCAAAAGACTCATCTTTTCTCTTTATTCTTCCAAATTATGTATGTATGTATTTATTTATTCATTTTAATGAAATATGCTTAGATTTAACTTTTTTCCTTTTTTCTTTTTAATTTTGATGGATACATAACATTTATACATATATATGGAGTGCATGTGAGATTTTGGTACAAGCATACAATGTGTAATGAACAAATCAGGGTAATTAGCATATATATCCATCACCTCAAATTTTTATCATTTCAATTCTTTAGGAACATTCAAAATCTTCTGTTCCAGCTTTTGGAAAATACACAATAAATTATTTTTCACTAGAGTCGCCCTATCATGCTATCAAACACTAGAACTTGTTATAAGGACAAAGAATCTTCCAATAAATTGCCAGTTCCATATAGAAGCTTACTGAATATACTTCTTTGTCCTTAAAACAGGGGAACATTTGCACCGCTGGGCGCATGCACGTGCAGAATAAGGCAGGTTGGAGTGAGGTTTCCGTAAGCCAAAGAACACCAAAGATCACCAGCAACCACCGGATGCCAGGATAGAGAACGAAACAGAGCCTCCCTCACAGATGGAACCACCTGCCGACACCCTGGTCTCAGACTTGTGGCCTTCAGAGCAGTGACAGAATGCAGTTCTGTGGTCTCAGCCCCCGTCTGTGGTGTCTAGAGACACCTGAGTGGACTCATGCACCCGTGCCGACGCTGTGACCCCCAGGACCCTGCTAGCTTAGGGTGACACCTGTGTGTGTGCGTCCCCCAGGCCCAGAGCTGGGTCATGAACTCCAGGGCAAGAGCTTTATGTGGCAAGTGACCTCAGGAAGGCGCAGTAGAGAAGTGTAAAAGTGAGACAGGGAAGGGGACAGCTGGTACAAGATGCACTGTCAACTGTGTGACCTCTGGACAACAGGACTCAGTGTCCCCTGGAACTGGAAGACGAGAAACAGCCACAGAGTGTTCCCAGCCAGGGACAGGGGGAGCTGGGATGACAGCCACCTATTCGTCCATCCTGCTCCCACGGGGTCAAGCCTCAGGCAAAGACGTGCAGGTTTCCATGTAAAGCCGTCATGTCACGTGGGCAGCCCAGATGACTGTCAGCGTGTGATATATTGGGTGGAAGAGATACCAGGTAGAGGCAGAGAGAGGAACTGTCGCAAGCAGAGTGAGTGCAGGCTTCGGGCTGGCAGGGCCTGGGCCCAGGAGGGGACCGTCACCCCACAGCCATTACTGTTTGTTACGGAGCTTCTGCCCAACAGCTGGGGAAGGAGACAGGTTTCCAGTGTGGTTTCTTAGCCAACTTACGTCCTGGCAGCTCAAACTTGCTTCCACGCAGTGTTTGAGTTCACGAACACTTTCAAAACACAGGCGAGCTGACCCTACACCCCCCACCCCCTGCAATGTGTTTTAAGAAAATTGAACCTGGTAATTCTGATTAGGTAACTGCAAAAGCAATCGATGGGGCCAATTTTTCATCTGAACGGCCTCGTGAGGGTTGTCTTCACCCACTTCTACAGTCGCATGATAAATGCAGCGTTTGAAAGCAGGTGGAGATGAATATTCTGCCGTCATCCGTGATTTTTACAAAGTGTTTACTGTTCTTACAAAGAAAGGCCCAGAGTTTATTCACCTGAGCTCCGTCTCCCCCATCCAGGGGTGCAAACCTCACCAGAACTGAGACTCTGGTTAACAGCTCCAGATCACCAAGAAATCCTCAGGGGTCGCTGCCCTCTGACATTCCCGTAAGACAAAAACCTCAGGGCTAGGAGAGAGGAGTGTGCACCTGGGTGTTCAGTTTCCCACGGTATTCTGCACGTTCTCCTGGGCCGGGACGGCGCTGAAGCCTCCACGCCGATGTGCTTCCCGGCACGGTACGCAAATCTGAGCACGTCCGCTTTGAAAGATGACTTTGCAACCAAGTTTTCCTCAATTATAAATGAGGTGCGAGCTGCCAGTTTGCCTGTCGTCTGCCTGTTTGACAAACTCCTGTGACAGGAGGAATGTGTGTTTCCTGCACTTTAATAAAACGCAGGCAGCCTTGCCCTGCAGTGTGACTAGCTATGCCGGCCAAGAATCCCCGTTATGGACAGTCTGCGTGTCCTGACGCTTCTTAAAGGAGCTCAGCTTGCAATCGTCTAAGGCGAAATGAGCTTTCATAAACCAGAAGCCGCACTTTGGAAAGCCAAGGCGGTCATGCTGTTGTCTTCCTGACTCCTGATAGAGGAACGCACCACCGCCGGCCAGGATGGAAATGGGGCGCAAGAATTGCATTTCTAAAAACACAGTGATAGATGATATTTTTTTACCTTATTTTTCAATTATAGGGTCTTGGGGAAATGTTTGGCTTTTTAAAGGGTTTTGTGCAGATGTGGTATTTTTCATAATGTTTTTCAATCAATTTTCAATCTCTGCTTCCCATTATCACAGAGATCGCCAACCGCGATGTGGGAGGAAAATATAACTGGAAGCTGCCGCCGCCCGTTTTCATTTTTGTGAGCTCAGACGATCAGAGAAAAGATCACAAAAAAGCAAATGTTGAAAGTCACATGAAAATACAGATCATCGATATTCTCAGTGGTTACATAACACAACTCAGCAAAATAGGGTGGCTTAGATTTGGGATTTGGTGATATCCTCTAATGGATCCTTCTGCTTTCATAAATTCAAACCGTAAGAAGAAAGAATTTCCTCCTTCTTTTCCAATGACCTTCTGATATTATTTTATTCCGCACAATTTGCTCTCTACCATTGCAGGCTGGATTATTTCTTAAGAAACCTCCTCGATTGAAGCTGATCCCTCAAAGTCCCGTTTTCCCACAGAACTCACAGGTTCCCTACCCTGTAAGCCTCTAGAAAGCCAAGTCACCCCTTTCCCCGGGGCCTTTGCAGGTGGGAAGTGGTTCCCCGATGCATCCAACCAGGCTCCCTGCACACCTGGCCTCCCGCCTGGTCCTGGCGGTGCGGAGGGGCCGGGGGTCCTCCCGGGAAACACGTTCATCCAACAAGACGATTTATAGATGGAACACATCCTGCTGAAGGGAACTCGAACAGTTAGAAAACAAGGGAAGGGCCCAGAAAACCTGGGAGTGAAGGTTTATAAATTGCCAAAGGTAGACTTTTAACTGTTCCCTTAGTGTGGAAATGACTCAGCGTATTTGGCCATCAGTAAAGGATGCTGAGCTCAAATGCTGCGGTTAACCAAATAAACCGAAGAAATAGTGACCTGCTGATGTGGACTTATGTCTGTTTCCAGCATCAAGACACCAAAATGAAAATACAGTTTTGTTTGCTGAGAAAGCAACCCAAAAGGAATTCGATATTAAGCATCGTTAATTATTCAAAATCAACGCCAGTTTGTTAGGTGTCTACTATATTGCCGGTTAGTACACTTGGTGTTTTTAAACACTGTCGTGTGGAAAGCAGAGAGCATTATGAAATATACATAAACAATAGATATTTTCACGCACTCATCCCTTATTTATTTATGGATGCAGACTAATTTCTCCCTCTGCCTTTCGCAGTTAACTACAATTTCTTCTTTACCGTGGAACAAAGGTCAATAATAAATATTTAAGAATGATTACACCTATAATAGCATCATCAGACTTTCATCTTTCTCCTCCTGTGTAACCACGGAGAGTTTCCTTGACGGCAGCCCGGAGAAACACATGATCCACCCAGGATGGTCTCTGCGTAATAGGTTAAGTCGTAGGCACATTCACAGGTCAAATGTTTTGAGTCTGAACTCATTTTGGGCAACGTTCTGGTTGTTGACAGGTCCCAAGTTCAGGCGAAAGTACCTTAATCACACAACCAACAGGGGATTAGAAAGAAAGAGAGAAACAGCGCTGTGATGAAATGCAGTCGATGTGTCCGTTCTCCCAACTTCCCATTGAGATTTATGGGGTCCGGGAAGGGAACTGCTTTGTGTCATCTTAGTTCTATCAGTGTCTGCATCCGAATGCCTCAGACCAGGGGAGGAGAGTGGGTCTGAAGAATCTTGAACTTGTCAAAACAACTTTTCTCATCAGTAACTGCACTGGCGTATTACACGCTAGGCACCGGGCCTTGCTGCAAATGGTTGTCTGCCCTTAACCCACGAGCACTCTGAGCAGAGACAGTCCTCTGTGTCCTGAACGATTCCACATCGCTGCCGGCAGAGCCATGCTGTCCAGCCATAAATCAGTGACCATCAGAGGGGCCTGCAGGGCCCACCGAGATTGCATTCTTCAGCTCCGTGCTTGGGGCCTGCCTGACAGCAGGTTTCTCGCACGTTCAGAACTCTAGGCGAAGGGCTGGACTTCTGCTCCATTCGGCTGTCCTCCTTTCCATATCTACAGTAACTCTGGTTTGTTTTCTTAAGCTCGGGATAAATCCACTGAAGAAGTGGGCTGGTTTCACCACGCGCTTCTAATCCCCCTTTTGTGGTCTCAGACTCCTTCCTGGCTGGTGTCGGTCTCCGTGGCTGGGTTTCCGTGGCCGTGCTGTGGTTCATGTGCTTTCCTCCGTGACGGCATCTCTCTTCCGTACATACGTGCTTCTTGCCAGGTGGGCCGAATCACCCTCACATGCACTGTTTCTAATGTCAAATGAAAGACAGAGTCTTCATTCCAAGCTTTTGCAGTTCTGGGCACCACAGCTAAGGAGACATCACGAAGTTATCATGAAACCTTTCTGAACTTTGTTTTATGCCTCGCAACACAGTTCAGAATGTCATGAAGAGCCGCACTGGGAGTTGAGGGGCCTGGTCCTGCCTCCCTCCCGCTTAGAGCAGAGATTTCCCCTGCCGGGTTCCTCTCTCTGTGTTTAGACAGGGCTCCATTTCCAAACAAGGCAGTGATCCCTGTGGAACGGGCCACCGTGCCCTTCAGCAGCACAGATTCGAGAGCTGGCTTGCGGGAACAGGATGCAGAGACGGCAAAGTCACCCGCAGCCACCTCCCTCCATGGCTCTGGGTTTGACATAGCCACATGTGGAGTTTTACCCAGGAGCCGACGGAAGTGCCCACTCTCTGCCCTCACAGCCCGCTTTGCTTGGATGCGTGGTGAAAGGGCGTGGAGAAGGCTGGGTCTTCGTGGTCCGTCAGTTACCTGGTGGCCTTCCACTTCTGCATCTGAGCAACTGGGACAATAATAAAACTTTTCTATGAGTTTGCATGTGATGGTGAATGCAAATATGACAAAGACCAGGGAGGGGCAGCTTGCCTTGTTCCTATTATTATTTCTGTGTGTGTGTTTAAGACTGTATGCAGCAACCTCCCCAACTGTGGCACCGTCAGGGTGAGTGTGAGAACTGTGGGGAGCCCAGCCGTGGAGCCACGGCCAGGGATGGGGACACAGAGGGACAGGAAGTGATGCTGGACGTCCAGTGAGGCCTCCGGTAACTAGGTCTCATCCCCACGTGGCTGGCGTGTATCACAGTGTGTCCCGGGCACTCTGACAGGTCTCCTGAGGACTCCCGGCCGTGCCACTACTTCTGGCCCCAGGCCACTGAAGCCAGCGCCACCAACAGCACTCGGGGCCACCGCCATGGGCTTTGGGCACACCCTCTCGAGTCTTCCGTAAATTTACAAACACAAGCGACTCTGTGTGCCTGACCCGACCTTCTAAGTCATTGACAAATATGAAACAATAATGCATGTTTATGAAATCACTCAAATATATTTTGCACGTTGAACCTTTCACCTCAATCTAGCTAGGAAATCAATAGCTACAAAAATATGGCAGCAGAAAAATCATTCTTGTAAATTCCAATTGCTCCAGTAACCATATGGTATCAATTCAAGTAACGACACTGACAGGTGCTTGAGACGGAGCCCGCACAGGGCCGGCTGAAGAAACGACCGGCACTGCCGCAGTAAAGGCCATTGTCACCGTGGGCAGCAATGCTCTCTGCCCAGGTTCTGCCCATTCACAGCTAAGGGGAACTGTGATAGTGATTTTAGCCTCTAGCGTGGGTTCAGACAGAGCTTTGCAGAGTTCTGGGTGCCGAGAGTTGATCTCGGAGTGGGGTGGCAGCTCCCAGAGCCTCCTCCTCCAGGGCCACCCAGGTCAGGGCCTACAACCTGCAGACAGCTCAGTGCACTTGCTCTTGGCCCGCCACTGCTGCCGCTGCGGTGGCATTTCTGTTGACGGCAGCATGAGGGGAAGATCTTTGCCTGGATCTGCACCCCTAAAATGACCGTGGTCCCCTCTGTGCAGCCTGATAGCAGGTGCGGAGGTGTGCCCTGCCCCCACTCTGCCTTTTGTTTGTGTTAAGAAGAGCAGTTGCCCGTCCTGGTATCACCTGTGCCGAGGGTCTTCTTGCTGGAGGCTCTGCAGTAGCCGCTTGGCTGCCTCAGTGGGCTCAGGCGTGGCCACCCCCGGTGGCCTGCAGCCTGCCTCCCTTCCCTGCCACGTGGCCCTGCCGGTGACGGACCTCGGAGCGGGCGGATAGGTCCCTGTGGTCACCTCTTCTCACCCACCTTTATGGGGAGGTTCCACCCACAGCTTCCCTCACACGGAAGTCTTGATACGACCAAACAAGATAACGAACAGTGAATACCAATGATTTCTTTTTCTTCTTTTTTTTTTGAACTTGTGGTCTGACCAGCAACATGCTCTGCAAGCAGAAGGTTGCCCCTAGCGACACTGAGGAAGCAAGGGCAAGGGGAGGGTCAGGAGGATCCCCCCTCCCCCCAGCCTGCCAGGCTGCCCTCCTGCCTCCTGCTCCTCCCCGCGGGCACGGGGAGCTTTGGCTTTGGCTTCGCTTTGATCGTGGGTCCTTGCAGCAGTGGGCAGTGTCAGCCCCAAATGAAGTGTTCCCGTGCATGAATGAGAAGCATCATCAGTTCATCTATATGATTTCTTAACTTTTTTTTTTCATACATATGAATTGTTTGCTGGTGATCCCCATTCCCTTTTGAAGATCCAGGGACGCGTTCAAAGCAATGAGATGTTTTTTGTTGCGTAAATTTCCGATCACATTAAACTTATAGCACCCAACTTACTAAAGCGCAACTTAGACACTGGGGACGTGTGGCTTCTTAAGCGAAGACAGAGGCGTGGTGGGGAGGGCGCGTGAGAGTGGAAGGAGTGGCCTTGCGGGACCCTGACGGGCGCAAGGGCTGTGCGCAGCCTCGGTCTGGAGGTTGGAGACACGTCACCCCTTCCGCCACCCGCCCGCCGTCACCCTGAGATGGGGCCGGTGCCGGGAAAGGAAGGAACCTCACTCGTGGGGCTTGTGGGACGTGGCAGAACCGAATTAGAGAACAGGTCTGCTCACTGCTGCCTTTCCAAGGGGTGTGTAAAACAGGGCAAATATGTGTCCAAGAGTGGATTCTCACTCACAGCTGGAACCAACCCAGTTGCAATGGCAAGGACATCGTTACTAACAGTCATCTAATAGAAATAAGACAGAAAAACATGCTGAGCATCAGTGCAGGGAGGGAACCTGAGGGGCGGCCTCCAGTAGAAACGGAGGCAGAAATCCGGGTGCCAGCCAGAAGAGAGGCTGCCAGGCGTGGGCGCAGTGAGCACAGTCAGAAGGGGACTGTGCTGGGGTCCGGGGACACCCGCTGGTTTGGCAGACACCTGTGGAGCGCGGCCAGGGGCAGGCTGCTAAGCTGGACACT
The DNA here is from genome assembly GCA_008750895.1 of Mirza zaza. Classification (NCBI taxonomy): domain Eukaryota; kingdom Metazoa; phylum Chordata; class Mammalia; order Primates; family Cheirogaleidae; genus Mirza; species Mirza zaza. The sequence continues at coordinate 29,184 of VSMD01107122.1, forward strand.
GGGAATGCGTCAGCTGGTGCCGAGGACAGAAATCCCTGTCCCTGGGGTCTTACGTTCCAGTGGGGAAGGGGAGAGTGAGAAGCAAGATGCACCAGTAATCACCTGTGCGTTCGCTGTGTGCTGCCGCTCAGGCCACCAGAACCAGGTCTCTCTCGCCCAGCCTCGGGGCTGTGGGCCCCACCTGCCGTAAGACCCGGCGGAGGGCACAGGCTTCCCTTCTCGGTGCGTTTGCTTTCATATTCATCTTCGTGTGTGGCAAGGGGGGCCTTGTTTGTGATAAAGTTGTGAATGATAACCAGTACGTCACCTTGATCTTTTGGCAATAGGCAAAGAACAGATGAAAACTTTGCAGTGATCCATCCATCGTTCATGCGCCCAACTCTCCCTTTACCTGTTTGCATGTGTGGGGAGCAGAGTAGACTTCCTGTCTCTGCCTCGGCCTCCCTGGCCGCACCCCGACCCCCTGCAGCCCTTCCAGGCTCACACGAGGAGCCACACGCCTGCCGCCGCGTGCTGTCCCCCACAGCCTGGTCAGCTACGGCATGTGCTGGGACGGCCGGCCCTCTTAGCCTTCAGATCCTATCTGCGTCTTGTTGACGCCGTGCCCCGAGGCAGTGCTAAGATGAGCCTCTCCTTAACTCCCCGCGCTTTTGCTGAGGACCTGAAGCCTTTCTTTAGAGGCAAATGCAGAAACCCACTTGAAGCCAGGCAACTGGCCCCTGCTCAGGAGGAAGAAGGAGCCCGTCTTGCTCTCAGCAGTGCTGGGCGAGGCCTTGGGGAGGACAGGCCTGGTGGGGGCCGTGGGTCCTGGGAGGGGAGCAGGAGGAAGGACTTTGGCCCTCAGACTCCCAGATGGAGAAGGGCTGGACGTCCTCTGTGAGCCAAGTGTCCTCGATCCGCTAAGACTAAGACTCCATTTGTCCCTGATGCACAAACCTTCTCATTCCTGCAACACCTAGAGCACAGGTGGGACTTCCACAATGATGCACACATAAACAGCCATGCGGAGAAGTATAAAGTCCATAAAATAATCTACAGAGTGTAAAGAGGAAGTAGCTACCTCTTCAATGCAACTAGCGTTGCTCAAGAGTAAGACCACTGAACTGCTACCTGGAGTCTGCTAGATTCACAGAGAACAACATGTGTCCTCCTGTCTGTCAGCTCGGCTGTGCCCACCTGAGACACAGGTGTGTGGCCTTGCCCGCAGATGCCCTCTGTCTCTTTACAGCAATGCGAAATGAAAGAGCAGAAGGAGAAGGAAAGAAAGGGAAGGAGAAAGAGGCATAGGAGGAAGAGGAAAAGGGGAAAGGAAAAAAAAAAATTCCAGGTGATGTGATCACAATTAAATGTTAGACATGCAATAAAATTGATACAGGTTTTAGAAGAAAGCATGTAAGAATTTATTTATTTTACACTTTCAGAGAGGCATAGACTCTTCTCCATGAAGCATAAAATCTAATGGCCAGCTTAACCATGTCAGCATGCAAAACCCTATGTGAAAAAAATAACAAAACCAAAATTAAGTGACCAATTAGAAACTTATTTCTAAGATATATGTCAGAAAAAAATATTTTCCAAGATCAGTTAGCACAGAGAGTCTTCAACTGGGCACCCACTCTATTCTAGGCATTGTGAACAAGTTCATTTTGCAATTGAAAGAAATTGGTATTGAGCTCTGAATCCACGTAAACACAAAATTAACTGCAAACCACTGCGGTGATTACAGTTGCACAAAACAAACAAGCCGTTATAATTCTTGAAAAAAATCTACATAATGTCAAAATAATAATATTTTACAGATAACAGGCTGCTAAAATCCCTGAGCATTAAAGGGGAGGCAGGAAGGCGAGGATGCAAAATAAATTTGGCGAGAAGTTGCAGGGTGTTATTATCCTTATCTTGCTTAGGGAATATTAACAGAGACTATGCTCTGGGCTTAATAAATTGGGAACTGTAAACATAGTTGCTTCAAGGGTTGAATCACGATTCACGTCCTCATGGTCCACGTTTTGCTAAATGCAGTGCATGAGCGGGGCCAGCGGGGCCTGCCAAGAGCCCAGGCGTGGAGACTCGGTTGTTTCTGGAGCCGCCAGGGGGGTGCACGCCTGGCTCCTCGAGGTGGGAGAAGGTCCCTTTGCCTGATGCGTCTGCAAGTGCCTGGGTGTCTGTGGCCCAGTCCCCCCCCCACCCCCCGGCCCTGCCTCCCTTGCCCCTGCCCTGCCAGAAGCAGGGTGGGGATTCGGCCCTCCTCCCTCCTCGTGATCTCCTGAATGGGCTCCGCAGGGCAGGTGCACCGAGGCCAGCATTCCAGGCTGGACATAGCCTCTTCCCGGTTCTGGGGCTACACTGTGGGAAATATATTTCCCAGGTGAATGAACAATGTAAAATCCAGCAAGACTCTTACAGTTAGCAAATGACGCCTGGGGAGAAAATATGCATTTATTTTTCTTTCCTGGTCAAATCTACAACCCTTTGTGACGCTGTGCAGAGAGGCACACGTCGTAAGCTACTACGAATTCCACTTAATGTGCTGCATAAAAAAAGCCAGGCTCACTTGTTTCTACCCATGTATTTTTTTAAAAAAATTATCTGTAGAAGCTTTCTTTTCCTTTTTCTAAGAAAAAGGATAGAGTTTAGAATATATGCTATAATCTAGGAAATACTGATTATCCATTATCTAGAAAGACATTGATAGCATCACTGTTCTCACTAACCGAAATCATTGAAGAAACATAATGAAAATTCAATAGCTATAGATTCCATCAGCGTTATGGTTTAAGAACATAATTACTATTAAATAAATTTTGTGACATTCCAATGGCTTGTACCTTCTTATTTACAAACTGGCAACTAAATATTAACTGTGGTTCAGCACTTAACTTTCATAATTATACTAGATTACAATTTATGGGAATAAAAATTTAAATATTTTTGTGTCTTATTTGCTCATAGTTGAAAGTTCTGTTTGTCCTGCTAAACTCTAGCAGGTCCCTGGCATGATGTAGGCTGACTCACCCTCTCTACCCCTCCCCTATTCACCAGGTGACACGCAGGTGCTCAGCAGCCTGGTGTGTGACTGCAGCGTGGACCACACCCTCAGGCTGGGCCTGTCGGATCTTTAGGGCACGGTACATGTGGCCGGGGAGTGATAGGAAAGCAGGAGCCAGACCAAACTTCCTACTCCCCAGAAAGAAATGAAGGTATTTTTACTGATTTTCTTCATTCTAACATGTAATTTTCTCTCTTTTTTTTTTTTTTCCCATACAAGAAGAGGTGAATGGCTGGGGCCACCAGGTTGAAGTGACACTGTGAGCAGCACGTCGCTGAAGATGCTTATTGGGAGAGTGTCAGAGACACTCAATATCAGTGTCTTAGTGGGTCATTTGAAGACCAATCACAGAAAGCTCTGGAACCTGTAGTTTTGAGAGAGAGGACTTACCTAGAAGCACCTGAGATATTATTCAGCATTTAATACCTGGAAGGTGTTGTAGCATTTTCACACATGAGCTACCCTCCTTCGATGCATTCACAATGGAAGTTTGCCAGGAAATGCAAGAGCAGGAGAGGAAAGGCAGGCATGGGAGAGGCCTGCTGGCATGGCTGTGCACAGGACCCCTGCCTCCCTCAGATGTGGGAACCACAGTCACATCTCAGCAGAGCCTGGCAGGCCTGCTTGTCACCGTGGCTGACGGGATGCCAGCCCCGCTGGAAGGCAGGGTCACCCTTTCCCAGCTTTGTCTCTGGCTTCTCTTTAGAAGTTTGAGCTGTAAACTCTCTGTCACCAGCTTCAGCTGGAGAATCTGTGCGGCTGCAGAGACGTGTGACACCATCACACTGGGATGGTTTGCAGCATGGGCTTTCGCTGTACAGACTACCGGCGTATGCAAAGGCACCCTTGTTCTGATTGCATCCACACGCAGTGCTTCAAAACTGCCCTCTCCCAGGGGTGGCGCAGGTAGCCAGCGCTGTACCTGTCACGAATGACCTCCAGCATGGCCTGAAAATGTCTCCGCCCTCTATCTCTGGAAGTGGCCACTTCACAGCTTATTATTGGAGCTGTATGATTACCAGAGAGGAAGAATCCACGTTGGAAGCTTAATAGATTCATTGTCATAAGGGCATATGTTGGACTTAAGGCCCCATATCCCAGGAGGATTATTTGACATCTCACACTTAAGTTTAAAGCTGCTTTAGTATTAATAAATAGACATAAGTTCCAGTTTTCCTCAATGTACTGAAACAATTCCAAGGCAGTCTGATTTCTGGAGAGCGTGGGTTAGTGGCTAGTGCATTGATTGGCAGTTTTACTCACACAAAAAACCATTTTCTTTGCAAAGCAATCCCGAGCGATCTCCTGGCCAGGGTGTGTGATGCTGAGGCCATTTTTGGAAACAAAAGCAGTGGCAGAATGACTGACTCCATAGACATCATTGCAGCTCACATTAAGGGAGACCCAAGCCCGTGACAGTGCCGTGACAGCAAGCCAGGCACATGACACTTGGCATATGCTAATGTCCCAGGTATGTAGGTCACAAACAAAATCAATATCCTACCACACCTTTCATTATTTTGCAATGATCACTGTGTTTAACAAAACTAGATGGTAGAACCACTGTAGCAGCAGATATTAGTGGTTTTCAATACATTAAAATGAGGGAAAAAATACAAAAACGACAACATGTTTGAAATGCCGGAGGTATTTACATTTGAAAACCATGTGTCTTATAGCTGTTTCCCATAGCAGAGCCACCAAAGGCACATGAGGCCTGGCCGTGCAGAGCTCGAGCCAGGGCGAGTACAAAGGCTTCAGAGTCATTAGGGTGTCAGAAAAGATAGTGTCTTCCCTCCCTCTCCTCACACAGTTTAGGGTTTTATGAGGTTTCTAGTAATTAACCCTGATATTTGCCGTTTAATATCTCGGCCATTTACAATCACATTGAGTTACTGGTATTTGGCAGACAAGTATTCGGGATGCAGGCAAATCTTTCAAGGATACTGCCAGAGACTTTTTAAAATTTAGATGTGATTGGAAAAAAAATGCTTAAATTAATCTCATTTCTTTCCCTTTTCTGAGTCATTTTCTGATTTAAGAAGGGATCTGACTCAATTTGTCACATGTAACTAACTAACGTGATATGACATCATTAGTTTCAATAGTTCACTTCTATCACACTATTCTATACAAAAAAAATTCAAGAAACTGGGGATATTAGCCACAACAGTGTTTTCTAAAATGTACAAAGCTTGCTCCCTAGGGAGTGATACAGTGAAAGAAGAAATTCCAGTTGAGTTGCGCCACGCCGGCTGTGGCTACTCATAGGGGCTACAGAGTCAGACCTGCAGAGCAAAAGCATTCACCACTCGCTCCTTTACCCTTTGGCGAGCACTGCCTGTTTTCGAGGAGCAAACCAAGTCAGCCTGCCAGAGCCCTGTATGTGCGTCCAGCAAGGCTGCGGGTGCAGTTTCTGGATGGTGGCACACTGGGCCTGCTGCACTGCTGCCGTGCATTATTAGACACCACTGGATTCCACCCTCTCCTTCTACATGCCGGGGGCAAGAGCAGCGGTCAAGGTCTGACGGTAGCAGCCACCGCGGACCGAGCGTGTGTCACTGCGCATCTCAGACACTGACCAGGGATTCTATGTGCGTAATGTTACATACAACACTGTTAGTCCTCAGAGCACGTCGTGATTTAGAGGGGTCAGCTGAGGTCGTGCCAGCTAAGGTGCTGACCAAAGCTGGGCAGCAACCCCGAGGTGCTCCTTTAAATTTCCGTGGCACTTGCCTTCCTTGTGGCACTCACTACCGAGGATGGTTCTGCTTTCCTTATTTTGCAAGGAGGTACAGCCTACCATGGAGACCTTATTTAAATAACCCCACACGGGCCGGGCGCAGTGGCTCACGCCTATAATCCTAGCATTCTGGGAGGCTGAGGCGGGTGGATAGCTCAGGGTCAGGAGTTCAAGACCGACCTGAGCAAGAGTGAGACCCCATCACCACCAAAAAATAGAAAGAAATTAACTGGCCAACTAAAAATATATAGAAAAAAATTAGCCGGGCATGGTGGCGCATGCCTGTAGTCCCAGCTACTCGTGAGGCTGAGGCAGGAGGATCGCTTGAGCCCAGGAGTTGGAGGTTGCTGTGAGCTGGGCTGATGCCACAGCATTCTAGCCTGGGCCACAGAGTGAGACTCTGTCTAAAAATAGAAAAATAAATAAATAAATAACCACACACGGATCAACCATGTTTTATGACACAGTTCTTTGTTCTATAGTCTCCTCTTTGGGAGCAGAGAAACCTCAGTTTATGAATTACACAACACTCATAAAACAGGGAGGGTGGGCGATGAAATGGGCCTTGGTCCCGCAGATGTCACAGTCACTGTGTGGCACCATCGCGATTTAGCAGCGATGCGGCCAGAAATCCCCACGCTGGTAACGTCTTTTCCTGTCAAGGGTCACTGGTTAGGAGTTTGAGGATGAGTGACAATAAAGCAAGGCTTCCGAAGAACCAGCCGCAGGAGGCTGCACACCCTGGCCGGCCCTGCACGCGGCTTCTCCTCCCCTCTGCACGTCCCGCCAGAGGTCAGGGCGCCCCTGTGCAGACCTGGAAAGCTCCTTGCCAAAACTTTCTCCAATTCCCAATGGTAATAACTCTTCCTTTCACCCCAAGCAGGTAGGACGACACTTTTATCTAAGATCAAATGTCTCTCATATCTTCTCTTTCTTATCGGCCAGGTAAGCTGGCTGTCTTTGGCAGATCTGAGCAAACTTCAAAATCTTTCTGGTCTCCAATGGACAACAGGGTCTATCAATCCCAATGCACATCTACATGCCCAGGACACTTCATCTTATTTTTTTTTTAAATGTAAGTTATTATTAGTATCATTATTATTATTATTTTGTTTTAACCATGTAGGCAAATAATGCCAACAAGAAAAGGCCAGTTATCAGCTGTGGTGTGCTGAGGGGCTGAGGATACAAACCAACACCTCGCTGCAGTGTGACATGGGTCATATGACCAGAGCTGACCCTATAGTGTGACACAGGTCATATGACCAGAGCTGACCCTATAGTGTGACACAGGTCATATGACCAGAGCTGACCCTATAGTGTGACATGGGTCATACTGACCAGAGCTGACCCTACAATGTGTCATGGGTAATTCTGACTAGTGCTGACCCTACAGTGTGACAAAGGCCATACTGACCAGTATTGACCCTACTGTGTGACAAAGGCCATACTGACCAGTGATGAGCCTACAATGTGTCATGGGTAATTCTGACTAGTGCTGACCCTACAGTGTGACAAAGGCCATACTGACCAGTGCTGACCCTATCTTGTGACATGGGTATAGGGTCATACTACCCTGTCCTGACTCTGTAGCTTGTCATGGATTTAGGGTCACCCTGACCAGTGCTGACTCTACAGTATGTCATGAAGGGTACGAACGGGACACAGGTGGGACAAAGCGCCCGATTCTCAAGGCCTTCCCTGCTGAGACGGAGCAGTCCGGCCGGCACGGTGGACGATGCCAGACTGTGCTTCCAGGTAGGGCTCCTGGATGTAGAGAGTCGGGTGAGGGAGACGGGGCGCAACCCCTCCCCACACTGGGCTCCAGCGGCACCTGCAGCTGTGGGAGAGGCCCCCTGCTCCTCCCGCCCCCTGCCCTCCCTGCCCTCCTCCTCCCACCTATCAGCCACCCAGGCTCCAACGAGGACCCGTAGGACTCAGCGTCCAGGACCGGCACGGAGGCTCACAGCGCACACGGAGAGATTTCCGTGGAAAAGTGGATGAGGCAAATGCCCTCGGTTGCAAACACCCACCTGGGAGGTGGCGGATGAAGATGCAAAGTGGTCAGTTTCAAAAGACTTAAAAACGGGTGAAGGCCTTGAACTGGGTCAGGGAGAGAGGTGACGTCTGTCACACCCAGGGGACCCGATAGCGCTCGTACTCGACAAGGGACATCCACTCTGGAAGCAGTGGGCACTCGGGAGGGACGGCCCCAGAGTGACCTGTAGCTGGGATGGAGTGTCCTGGCACTGAGACCCCAGGCCTGGCCCCAGCTGCTGCAGAAAAGGCATAATGACCCCAGGAAGGGGAGCATGGGCAGAAGGAGAGTCGTGCTCTGAGTGGTGACCAGACGGCTGGGAGCATCCTGATCCCATCAGCCACAATGGAGACTCCAGAGAAAGGATTTATTTTTTTTTTAAGTAGAGACTTAAAGATGGCAAAACACATTTTGGACATTCCTAGCTGGAGCAAGAATAAGTGGAATATCCAAGGAAATCAGCTCAGGTGACAGGTGGAAATGAATGGTTGGACCCTGAAGAAGACCTTCCAAGTTGCAGATGAACTTCTGGATTTGCTCCCTGAAGTCTGGGAAGAGGATGGAGTCTGTGAGGAGGACCATCGCAGGCAGGAGGGAGGGATTAGGGACACGCTCCTGACGGATGAGCAGGGCTCAGCCTAAACATCTAGAGACTGGATCATGTGGGGGAGGAGGAGAGGAGGGAAGGGAAGAGACCAGAAAAGAGAAGGAATCAAGCCTCACCTGCTGAGCACCTTCTGTGACTCCCATTGTCTGTTCTAATCTCCATCCATTCTCTTAATCCTTAAAACAATTCATAGCAAGTAGGTGTTCATAGAGCATTGAAATTCCTTTAAAAAACCCAGAAGTTAAGTCAGCTACCTAAGGCATGACCCACAGAGTTAGTCCATGGCGACCAGGGCACTGCACAGCCAGGCTAGACTCACATCCTCGAAGGAAGAGAGAGGCGGTCCACGTCGGAGCGATCAGGACGTCAACAGGGTTGCGAAGTCTGGTCAAGCTGTGCCCAGTTGCACAGAGGGACCTGAAGGGGCTTCCGCAGCTGATGTCAGTTGGTTCTCAGTGCGATAAATAAAGGACAGGACAGCGAACGGTGGGAAGAGAGGAGGGGAAGTAAAACTGTGAATCTATCATGTGTCTGGAGCTGCTACCACAAGATGATTCAGTTGCCTTAGAAACCCCGTCCTGCCAACCTTGACGTCCTGCCAGGTTGAGGCTGAGAAGATCCTGAGCCAGTCAAATGGCCAGACTGCAAAGGGCCGAGTGGCCTCATACATGGCGGGTGCATCCTGGAGACCTGCGGGGCGGGTGGGCGGGCCAGTCTCCTGGCTCACAGACAAGAGAGGAGCCCCTGCTACAATAAATGAACATAAAAGTCAATTCATCGAACATACTGAATTCAAGATACGGTGTCGCCCTCATTAACGTCCAGTGACCTGGGTCTTTAGCAAGAACATGCTCATTCTGACTCCAGAAAAAGTTGTGCAAAAAGAACTTTGCTTCTGCCTCCCTGCCCACTGAGGGTAGCTTTCAGGTTTTATGTTCCAATACCTTCACCCAGAAAAGGCGTCGGGTTTTCACTGCTGCAGCGTGCGTGTGAGTTCAACAGTCCTGCCTCTCTCCCTCCTGCCGGCAGCATCCTCTGCCCCTGCCCCCCACAGCCCCACCCCCACACTGAACCTCCCAGGAGCTACTGCAGGGGCAGGGCCCTGCCGGGGTCGGCACCCCAGGGACCTGGCTCCGCGGCACAGTTTGGAGGGAGCCCCGTGCCGGCCGCTAGGGAAAGGCTTGTGCTGCGGCAGCCTGGCTGGGCTGCTCTGGCAGTTTTGCAGGTTGCACACTGAAGGTGATCTCAGGGCGATCTATTGTTCCTCCATGATAGGTCATGCAGGGCTGGAATTTGGAGGGCCGCGTAGAGCAGCACCCAAGCACAAGGGCACCGCCTCACTGTCCCCGACGCCGGCACGGAGAAGCAGGTCCCTTATCGGAACATGTTTAGCAAAACATTTTCATTTTTCTGTCTCATTTCCATCGGGACTTTTATCAACTCTGCTTTGTGAAGGTTAAAAAGGTAAACACGAGGCCAGCCGTCTGCGGCACTCGGGCCAGGATACCTGTCAGCGTCTGGCTTATTATTCATTGCGGTTGTGTTTGTCATTTCCTTGGTGTGTTAGGGTTACAGCCAGCAATGTCCACCAATCATGCCCATTATTTAAATGAGACAAATGGGCTGTTGTCAAGGAACGTGATCTGAGTGACATTATTATTCTGACCTAGTGTAAATGTCGTGACCTGTCTTGGGTTTCCAGCGGCAAGAGAAAAGCGGCAGGCCGTCGAGGTGACGGCAGCCTCTCCATAAATCAAGCGTCCCAGACGTTATGATAACTTTTATTAAAGAGCAAATGGATTTCTTGACATTAGGCTTTTATACATTTGAGACGCTAAATGCAAATGGAACTGCTTTCTCCCGAAGAGATAAAACTGATTCAGTTTGTGTGAGTGGAGAGAGGAAATGATACTCAATTTACTGAACTTGACCAATTTCTGCCATGCATGTGTAATGATTTGAAAAATTACAAACAGCCAAGATGTAGGAAACGCGCTTGCATTTTATTTCAGCAAAGGACTGTGTGTACGGTCATTACTGACATGCTGATTGTGTCAGTAATATATCCACATTTAACATTCATAATGTCATTTTACTTTAAGCCATTATTTACATATTTCCTATCATAAGTAGGCTAAAATAATTAGGTGGCAGAGATGTGATGAATTTTGTTGCATCTACTTTGCTTCAACTAACGTCTTCTCTGCCCATGTGTTTACCAAACTCCCCTTAGCAATAAGATGTGTTATGTATTAGGTTTTCGGTTATTTTTGTCCTGATCCATTCTGGGTTTTTGTTTTTGTTTTTGTTTTTTTGGGGTCATAATCATTTAGATGTGTGAAATGAAACATGTCTCTAAAAATAACTGGTTGCTTTAAAAAAAAAAAAGCCTAAAAAAACATGTTTGTGTTTTGCAACATTTAACCACAAACTCTTGATGGCTCTGAAAATACATTAGAAGAGGTTGATGCAATTCCTAAGAAATTAGTATTCATATAGAAATGAATATGTGGAGAAGAAAAGTAATCTTCAAAAGTCATAAAATACCAGCATAGGATTAAAAACAAGAAGAGCTTTGTAACTGCAGAAAGAAAGATTTAAAATACAACTTTATTCTTATAATGGGGGACATTCTGGATAACGGAATGGGGTGCATTTTTATTTTTGTATTTCTCTGGGCACTTCCAAAAATCACAGTTTTTATTTTCATCCATACAAGTTTGGGACAAAATACGAAAGACTGATCCCTGGTTATGCTTCACCACGTGTCAAGGACCAGAGAGAGAGAGAATTCACCTGAAGGATCTCTGGTAAGGCCAGGAGACCCGTGTCCTCATCTGGGATGGGGACTGTCCCCCGGGGCATCAGCACCTGAAGACTTGCTTCCGCCAAGGAATCTTGAGTGACGAGCTCAGGACAGACGTGAAGACGGCTCCCCCTGGGTTAACCCGCCGCGAGATGGTTGTATTGTTGCAACCTGCTCCACGATCTGAGAAAATAGAAGGCGTCAGAGTTTAGTGCTGGTAAGGACCTTGTTCACGTGGAGTTCTGAAAGTCCCCATTTTTATGGTGACAGTGCTGAGGCTGAGAGAGGGGAAAGGAATTGGCCCGGTACACAGCCAGAAAGAGGGAGGAAAGGACTGACTCAACTCTCAATGCCCAGCCTTGTGAGATGGATGGTCGCTTTATCTCCTTTGCTTTTAGCTTGTCTAGTATTTACACGGAATTGACAACTGGCCTTGGCCATCTGCCCCTACAAGAGAGCATCTGGGAAGCTTGTATAGTGCCGGGGAACAGTTGGGAATTTAGGACGAGCTTTTGCAGGGATGGGATTCCTCTGGGGCTGAGCTTTGGGAATCAACGTCCCCAAGGGTGAATCCACGATATTCTTCTCTACCCAAGGGGACCGAACTGATGCTTTGAGGACATTGGCCTCTTCAGAATCTACACAACCGGCGTTTTCTAGAGAATGGTTTTTGTTGGGAAACTTTTTTCTGCACAACTAATCGGTTTCTCGTGTTTTCAGCACTTGCCTCCCGGGACGCTCACAGCATAGGGGCAGTTTGCTGGGAAATTCCGATGCCATTTGCAGAGCTCCCTATAACGTCACACGAGCCCTGGCATGGAAAAGGGGCGGAATAAACATGAGCAAACCGTCACTGTGCTTCAGTAGGCTCAGCTGGGCTGGGATACAGATTTCTGAGATACGCACTGGAAGGTGTTTCCGCCTGTGCCGCTTCATTAAGCCACTGGTGGAAGATCTCTGGGACAGGCCCCTTATTTTCTGCCCCACAGGTGTGTCTCGTGTGGACAAAGTTGGGAAGGTCCCCGCAGTGTTTCTCCAGAAGATTCTGCGAAGCGGCTGTGCGGTTGGCATGAGAAAGGAGCCACTCCCTCCCCCTGCGCTTTCTCACTGGAACTGACCGTGAAGAGAGCTGGGCCCAATCACGGCTCGCTCAGCCCCCGGTTCCCGGCTGGCGGGGGGACATCGGAGAGACCCCCCAGTGGCCTCCTTGTGCTAGTGTCGGGTCCTCATCTGCAACATGCAAGTGACATATGTTGTCCAGGGACACTGAGAGAGGGTGGGGGTCTCGGCTGCAGGTGTGGGGAAGACCTGCCCCTGGCTGAGAGGCCACATGGTCCTGGGCCCTGAGAGGGAGGAATCCGACGCAGCCACCACTGCAAACGCCTCGGCAGTAATTCCCAGTTCGGGACCTTCCGTCCCCAACTCCGGCCTGGGCTTCCCCTCCCCCCCATCCCGGCCAGTCTTCCATACTGGCTCCTGGTCCTTGGAGTGGTGCGGGCTTTCTCTGCCTCCAAGAAACTGCTCTCGGAAATGGCATCCCTTGGAAACTTCCACCTTACATACACCCCATTTGTTTTTCCCACCTCACACGCAATTACTGCCTGACACCGCACTTGTCTGTGTTTACTAATGTAGTGGGTGTCTTCCCACTGGAATGTGAACTGCCCCGGGGCCTGGGTCCATAGGCCCACGGGAGTGCCCAGCATGAGTGGACACTGGGGAAGTGTTTGCTGGGTCAATGAGTGACTAATTCCAGATTGCCAAATGTTGACTTCTAGGTCCCCACAAAGCATTTTATTCCTTGCCGAATAGTTTACGTTTCTCGGCTAAGCTCAGCCCTCTGCTCAACCACTCTCCACTGCTTGTTCCCATGAATGCCTTAACATCAGAATAGCAGCCCTTTTAACATCTATGGCTGCAAATTCCAACTTCTGTGTCTTCTGCTTGTGTGCTGTTAAAATCACTTTTCCTTCTTATTGTGGGTCATTTGTCCCCTGAGCTTTTGAATGTTTAGTAGTTCTTTATAATTATACTTCTCAGGATGTACAGAGTTTGGATTGTGTAAACTTCCTGTATATATATTTTTAAAATGTTTTATACAATTATATTCATGGCAAATAATTTTAATCCTGTGGGATCCCAGTATTAGGTAATGTATAAAGATGCGTGAACATCCCCAGAATTATGTCTTCAATTAAAAACAACAACAAAATGTTTATTATTTTTTAAAAATCATTTCCCTATATTCCTTCAAATATTAGATCTTTCAAAAGAATTGGATTCGGTTTCTGTTTGCAACTGCAGCAAACACTGCTGGCCTTGCCAGGAACCTGGGCACTTGGAGGTCTTGTAAGTGAAGCTCATTCTGACCTTGGACGGTCCCTGCCTGGGGCCTTCTGTATGCAGGTCTCGGGGCAGGCTGCAGGCACTGTGGAAACGACCCCTCTAGCAGCAGCCCTCTGCAGGCTTCCTCTTCACCCTAAAATTTACACATGAGAGTCTTGACAAAATGAACTCTTGTTCTCAGTGTCACCCAGCACTTTACCTATAACTCTCTTGACACTCATCATTTATCTCTCTCTCTCTCTTTTTTGAGACAGAGTCTTGCTCTGTCACGGAGGCTGGAGTATCAGTCTCATGGCCTCAGCCTAGCTCACAGCAACCTCAATATCCTGGGCTCAAGTGATCCTCTTGCCTCAGCCTCCCAAGTAGCTAGTAGCTGGGGCTACAGGTGAGCACCACCACACCTGGCATGTGTATATATATGTGTGTGTGTGTGTGTGTGTGTGTATATAATATATATAGTAGAGATGAGTTCTTGTTAAGGCTGGTCTTGAACTCCTGGTCTCAAGTGATCCTCCCACCTCGGCCTCCCAGAATGCTAGGATTACTAGCATCCTGAGCCACTGCACTCAGCCAGCATTTCTCCTTTAAAAATTTACCTTCATGTATCATCACCCCTATTCAATAGAACACTAAACTAAAGGAAAACACACATCTCCCTCCACCTCCTTTGCAGAACCTATACCACCTTCAAGAGCACTTTGCACTGAGTGGTTGGTACATACGGATGTTCTTGGAAGATGCTTCATCAATTCACCGTTTTATTCTTTTCTTTTATTTTTGTAACTAATTTTGAGATATTTATCCCTATGAATATCTGAGGATCTTTACCTTTAAGAGAATTTTAATGGAACATATAATTAACATATAACACAGTTTTGTGCATTAATAGGATTAATTTAAATTAAAAAAAAAAAAAACCTGTCTGTCATTGTTAAATGTCAAATTTCTGGATTTATTTTCCCTGCTGACCTGTCAGGTCATATCCTAGTTTTGCCATGTTTTTGGAAGAATTACTATAACATTTTAAGGATGTTATGATTTCTCCTAATATTGGGCATGAAAAAAAGTAAAGACAAGGCCCACAGATTGGCTGAATTATTTCATCATTTGGTTTATTCACTGATCGCACAGAGACCTGTCAGGACCCAACTCTGTCCCCAGGGGTCTGGTTCTGCAGAGCCAGCAGTGAGCTGGCAGCAGTGAGATCCGGCCTTGTGGAGCCGACAGCTGGTCCCTCCACTCCCTACCCTGCCCAAAGCACAGGATTTTCCCTTGGACTTTCATAGATAGGACCTTTAGCCAAATCGTGGCTGTGAAAGAATTCTTAAAATGTGAGCAAATGATACAATTATCAACAAGTGCAAATGTCCAAGTCTGCACACACCCCCATTTCTGGTTCAAATAAACTTTCTCAAAACATTAACAATCAATTAATATTAATAAATATTAATGAAACAACAATCAATTAGCCACAGCTAGGTCCACATCTATGTGGTCATTTAGTAGGAGAAACGAGAGAAGAACATAATTCGGTTTTAGACCGCACCACATAGATGGATGCAAACAAATATGAGAATGATATTTGATTAGAGATGTGTGTGGTTTCCTGGTGCCTGATTGTATGCCTTTTGAATGTTTTATCCAGCACAGTCTGGCACTAAGAACCGCACAGTCATTGTTGGAAGACACCCCACCAGGTCAAGGGGGACACACCATGCTAAGATGACTCCATGTTCGTTTTCTTTAGGTAAGAGTTTGCTTCTCTTTTGAATTCTTACCTTCTGAATAGCAATGCAAAACTTTTTGGAAACACAACACTTAAGGGAAAAGGTTATATGTGTGTGAGAGAGCTGTGAGTTCGGGAAGACTTGCCGCACGTAATAAACTCTTCATTCCACAATCTCCTTAGACTCCCACAGCCAAGGGCTACCTGGGGCCGCTGCTAGTGAAGCACAGGAGCCCTGAGAGCATATCGGGGGACAGGTTGGAAGCAACGAAATGAATGGAAAGGAGTGAAGACAGAGAGAACGGCATGCCAGAGAAAGAGAGCGGGGGAGACCCCAGGTGAGTGGGGAGAAAAAGAAAAGGAAAAGGTCTACACTATAAGTAACTAAGAGGTGGAGAGTCCTCTTGGCTAGGGTTAGGTTTTACCTTTCATAATAGAGACCTGTAAAGTAAGACCTGAACAAAACCAATACTTTTTAACCCATTACTCACGGAGTGAACAAACCAAGGCTTGTGAGCCAAATCCAGCCTTTAGCCTGTTTTTGTAAACAAACTTTTACTGGAAAACAGCTGCACCCATTCACTAATCTACTGCCTGTGGGTGCTTTTGCACTGCAGCAACAGCGTCCAGTAATGGCAACAGAGACTTCAGAGTCTGCAAGCCAGATTATCTCCCTCTCTGGCCCTTTATGGAAATATTCATAGTTTGCCAAGCCCTGTCTTGCTTCAAAGTTTGGCTGTGGCGACCCATAGCAGGTGTCATGGGCTCACCACATTGCCAGAGGTCTGTTCTCGTCACCTTTCAAGAGTCAAGCTGGCAGCAAGAGGTAAGAGATGCAAATGATAGCTGCCACCGCTTTCAAAGGACATTTCCCTGAAGCTGTCGCCAGCACTTGCAGTGCCATTACCCACCACACTTAGTCACATGCTGGTACACAGCTGGGTGTGTAGGGGAGAGCCGGAAATCCCCTCACTCCAGGTGATGGTGGCTCCATAAAAGACCAGGACCGAAAGAGGGATGCATGTGATTTTAGACAGGGATGTTAGGCAGTCAGCTCTTACTATCTCCAACAATATCTGAGGAGCAATGCCTGATATATCCACTACGACATCTATAGCAATTGACTAGACTCTATAAAAATAACAGAAGTCTAAGCTTAGTAACATAAACCGCCAAATAAATATCCTTCCATTTGCTATCCCGGGTACCCCAAGAGTAATGTTCTAGTCTTGCTTTCAATGCAGTTATAACCGATTATACCTTTTCACATTCCCTTCTGATTTTTCTTGGAGAAAAATCTGTCACAGAAATACTTGAGCATTAGGACAAATTTCAGAGGGTAATTTATAGAACGTTGCATACCATCTCGCTAGCAGATCATAGCTGTTCCGTTATAAATGTTGGAACCTTCCCTTATGCCCCACAAATGCGTAGGGAGAAAATTTTAAATCATAAATTATGAGCGTCCTTAAAATATAGAATACTCTACAGACGGTCACGCTTTGCCACCTGCTTTGATCTTTCATGTAAATACCGACTTGATGTCTTCTTAAGGTGCTGTTTTGTCTTCCCGGATGACTGGGACATCTCTAAAGAAAGTCAATGTTTTAGAACTATATTTAGGGAGCTGTGAAAGCAACTTTGAGTGGTCAGACTTTTGGGAGTGGTCTTTGGGTATTCTACTTGGAAACGGCGGTTCGTGTGAGCAAATGTATTCAAGGTCGGGCCGTCCTCCTGGTCCCTGAATGCTGACACGCAGATGTCAGGATGATGCTGTGGCCTTGGGGACAGGAGACACTTGCAACAACAAAGGCTTCTCGCTGCCACCCTCGTGCTCCTTTGCAGGAAGGCGGCATCTCTGGTGTCACGCGGACTCTGCTGGTGTGAATCGGTTGTCTGCACTCCTAGTAGCATTTTAATTCCTCTCCAACAGTGTGGCCCAGATCTCTGACTGGTCATTATGTCCAGCTCACAGGGGCTTTGCTGCAGGTATTTACTGCAGTGTCGAAGTGATGACTGATCAGAAAACCCAACAATAAATATAAATGAGAAAGTCCTTCATGTCCCCAGCTTGACAGCCTACCCCCTTTGATTATTGATTGCGAGTGAGCAATGTCCTTCTGATTATCAGAATTATTGAGAGGAGAGAGACTGTCTTAGTACGGTGACTCTGAACTTTGACCGATGCCTTCACAGTCCAAGAGTACCTGAATGAGCGTAGGTGGCTCTGTGCACACCTTCTTCCCAGCACCTCCAAGTATATCTGCATTGGCAAGCTACGCTTGTCCTGCAAACTGCCCTAAATTTGCAACTCATGTTCTTCATTTCATTGGCTTCCCTGGCTAGGACAGCTAAGGCAGGAGCCAGAGGATTCGGGCCTCATTGCTGAGCACCGCCGTGGGCAGGAAACGACCTGCTCTTCTTGTGCCCATCGCTGTCCTGGGAGCCTGCTTTAAGACCAGGCCACGGGAGCTCGCGTGGAGCCGGGGCAGCCCGCCGCTGAGAGGACATCTGACTTCTGCTTAACCAACAACAGCAAGGACACCGCTGCCCTCGGAGGCCGCCCTGGAGCTCCAAGGGGTCAAGTGCCAAGTGAAGGTTGTTTTAGACACACGTCCTCGCTTCCGTGAGAGCTTAGATCCCGCACGGGGCTCTGTCCTCAATTACAATAGCAAACTGTGGGACTGCGCGTAAACTCCCCCAGGGGGAGGGCGAAGGGCTTCTGCATGCCTCTATTCACCACCCTGAGAGCTGGAACCCCCGTCGTAGGCCTGGGCCCCGGGAGGCTCTGGGGAGGGGCCAGCGCGCCCCGTCTGTTCTTGTCTGAGTTTCTCTGTCCTAGTTCTCATCGTCTCCGCAGCCTCCCACCAGAGACGCTTGCGACCCGGCCGCTCACGTTTCCTAATGGGCGGCGCACTGATGCGTTTGTTCTCACGCTTCTCTCGGGGCTAACACGCGGGGCCCTGCCGCTGCCTCTGCGCCACCCCTGACCTTGAAGGGGGCCTTGGCTTCCCACTCCCTCTCCATCATCTAGCGTGCATCGCCCTCCTCCCCGCTCCTGGAATACACTCCTTACCCTCGTTTCAAATAACCCGGGAAGAAGCGCTTACTTTGAATTTTGTGGGACTTTACCTCAAAGCCTAGGGTCAGGGGCTTTTATTCCTGCGTGGTTTGCGGTTTATTAAGCATGCTTCGCAGCCTGCAAAGCGGGATCTGGGAAGAAAGCAAGCGTAAAATGTCACCGAGGGGAACAGAGTGAAAAAGGGAGAACAGAGACCTCCTCAGATTTGGCCTGACGCCCCAAATCCGAAGGCACAGCTGCAAGGAGAGTCCCCTGCAGGAAGCGAGAAGTGTTGTGTCCTGAAGTCAAATCACTAAACACAGCAGTAAACATAAGAGTAAAGTTTTTAAATAAATACCATGCCTTCCCCCAACACTCCACCCGTCCACGGGTGCAAATCAGAGAGTCCTGGATGCTGCAGAATCCCAAGAAATGAGTCACAGGATCCTGCTGGGGCCAAAAGGCTCCTTCCTGGAGCTTCGGTGCAAGGCGATGGCTGGGGCAGGAGGTGCCCCTGCGGGCTGTGGCTCCGCAGGGTCCTGGATAGGCTCTGCTCCCGGAATTGGTTCTGAGTTTGCAAGCGCTTCCTCGGAGCTGAGGCCGGCGTGATAAAGTGCTGCTCTTTCACCAGGAAGGATGTTTGCTTACGATTCCATCATCCCCCAGAGGCGCGGGGAGAGAAAATAAGCCCATCAGTTGTCATTATGACAGGGTGGAAGAGGAGCCCTCATATTTCAATAACACAATGCAGGGAGCGGCCCCACCGCGCCATGAGTTATGGGCTCTCCCTCATGCCCGGCTACAAGTTAATATTATCTCCCCAGGATAATTAGAGGGAAGTTCAATCACTGACCCCGAATTGCCGCGCGGGCCACACCACGGGTTTTGACACGGCCTTTTACACATTTATCTTTTCACCTAACGCGCTAAATCTGCATGGCGGCCGTGATTAATCTTGCTGCGCCCCTTCCAGCTTGTCCTATTCTTCTTGCGTGGATCGGCGGGTCCCTGGAGTCCCCTTGAGCATGGTACGAACTGGTCTATCACGCTGTGTTCTCCTGCCAATTTACGTTGCTCTCTGTGTTAGGGGATTGTGGTCACTTGTGAAGGAGGGTCAATCGAGCTGCGCCCCCCCCCAGGCCTCACGCTGCCCACAGTGGCCCTGCCCACCTGCCAGGGCCACAAACCCTCATGGGAAGCCGGGGCCCTGTTCTTTCCACGGGGAGTGGCAGGTGAGGCAGGGCCCCTTCCTCTCTAGGAACCCCCCATAGCACGCCCAGCCCGGCACTATTTCGGGGGGCAGAGGAGAAGGAGTGGTCACTGTGTTAGCGAAGTCGCCAAACACAACATTGTCGACTCCAGTTTGAAAGCCAGACATAGACAGCCGTGCACGACAAAACAGCGCTTCGGTCAGTACAGATGCAACGTGGTCCCCTGGGTTATAAGGAAGCTGTTATTGCCCCTGAAGAAAATCCAAGGGGACAGACGTGGAGGTGAAGACAGCTATGATTCTGACCCTTTGCAGGCAGAGGCTAATGGGTGTGTTTGTGTCTTAGTTTTAGCAAAAAAAATTTTAAAAGTGAAAAATAAAAAAAAATTAGAAGTAGAAAAAAGCTTATAGAATAATGATACAAAGAAAGAATTTTGCACAACTCTGCCTTATGTTTGTGTTTTATGCTAAGTGTTATTACAAGAGTCAAAAAGTAAAAAAAAAAAAATTTAAGAGGTTTATAAAGTAAAAATGCTACAGTAAGTGAAGGTGAATTTATTATTGACAAAATAGTTTGTTTTATACATGCAGCGTGGCCTAGGTGCACAGTGTTTATAAGTCTGCAGCGGCAAACAGTGATGTCTAAGGTCCTCACGTCCAGTCACCACTCAAAGCAACCTCCAGTCCTGCAGGCTCCATTCATGGCAAGTGCCTGTACCATTTTTTTTATCTTTTATGCCATATTTTTTTACTATGCCTTTTTACGTTCAGATACACAAATACCACTGCATTACAGCTGCCGACAGTAGCCCAGGGACAGTAGGCCACACCGTACAGCCAGGTGTGCCCAGGCTACCCCATCGGGGCACCTGTGAGTGCACTCCGTGATGCTCACAGGTGGACAGAACTGCCCAATGGTGGATTTCTCAGAACCCAGCCCTGTCGTGAAGCCACGGACGACTGTATCACAACTTGGGACTCGCAAAATAAAAAATAAATGAAAACTCTGAGTCCCCGCATGCTACAGCATTTTATTTTATTTGTTGCAAAATGCCTTTCCCCCTGTCTGGGTCTGATAGCTAAAACTTCATGGCTTTGTCCTTGTGATCTTTGGAGATGCCGGGAGTCCCAGCCCCCTGGGGTGAGGAAGGAAGGGAGCTGAGGGGGTCTCAGCATCCTGCAGACACGGCACGGGCCCCCAACCCTGGGAGGCCGGGAGGCCAGGCGAGAGTCCCAGCTTGCCGCGTCTCCTAGCGACGCCCAGCGGAGACCACGCGGCCCTGCCGGACGGTTCGCCCCCAGGCTTCCTCCCCACACGCAATCCACACGCTGTCTTTGGAGACCTGGCCTTCAGAGCAGAATGGTGGTGGTTCACAGGGACAACTATGACTGAGCTCAGTCCTGGGTCCCCAGCACCCAGAGCCGGCCAGCGATTCCCATCAGTCACATGATTTATCTCAGAGTACCGTGAGTGACTGCATTAATTCCAGAATGATTTGGCAGAGTCCAAACTGGTAAATGTTAGACTTCCTTTCACAACCACGCTGGATATTTAGAAACAATTATGCATCGTCGTGGGCATTTTCTTATTAACATAACGGGGTGTGACGTCAAGTCCATGGCCCTCTGAGAGCTCCTGGGATGACAGCCTCACCCTCGCTCTCCTCTCCGGGGTGTGGGGGTGAAGACCCAGCCTGCAGGGTTGGATCTGGGGGTGTAGAGCCACGCTGGTTCTGCTGTGTCGTGGGAGGAAGGTGACTGGGTCTTCCCTTTGCGCGGTGACAGTCGGGCACACTGTGGTGGCAGAAGGGGGCCCGGGTGGGGAGGGGACTGGAAGGGGTCATCGTTCTTCCCGTGCCTGCAGGAGGAGCCCCTCCACGGCTCCCTCTGCAACGCAGCAGGAGAGACTGAGAAGTTGCCTGGTTCTCCTTGTGCTGCCCACCCTGGTCTGTCTCGCAGCGAGCAAGTCACACCGGCGCAAGCAAGACAAAAGCAGCGACTCCACTCCAGGGCTTTGCAGACTCATGCCGGACCTGCCCCCCTCCCCAAGACCGAGCAGGGGCCCTCAGAAAAGCCCCCCTTTCCCCCACCGCTGGCCCAGTGCTAGTTCTGCAGGCCGACGGGCAGCAAATATGCACAGGAAATTTAGTCCTCGACCGGCAGACTCCAAGATTGCTGCAATCTGGTCACCACCTGGTCAGCACGGCCCGAGCCTCTGGCGGCCGAGTGCCGGCTCTTAAATTCATCTCTGAAGTGCTCCGTGGAATCCCGTTTCAGTGTCAACAGTCACTTTCCCCTTTTAGGGGCAAATGAACTGCGTGGAAGTGTTTGCATCTGACTCTTTCTGGAAGCAGGGTTAAAAACAGAGGCGTCTCCTCGAGCTCTCCCCCGGGAACGTTTTCTTTGCAAAATTACACTCGGCATCAAACTGCTTTGACGTGGGCAGGATAAAAGGCCTTACTAAGCACGTCGAAAGTTGCAGGTGAAACGCCGTAAGTGCCGATGACAGCAGTGACAGATGAGTGAAGGCAAAGAATCTTTCATACCTAAAAAAACCCCACGCCTGGTTGGCTTGACAAGAGCATGGGAGAGTTTAACTCTGCAAGAAAGGGGAGCCGTGTGCTTCCCAGCACACAGGAAGCCCGCGCAGAGAAATGAGGCGGAAGTTCCAGCGGCTCCTCCAAAGGGTCTTCCATCGCCATTTGTCTTCCCGTTGTCGGATGAAAGGAGAGCTGCGCGGCCTTTCTTCCTTCCAGAGCCTACACGTGCATCTTGCTCCTCTGCAGGCCTTGAACTACCTTTTTCTTCTCTCAAGAATAGACACAATTAGACATTTTCTTTTTGAAATCCTTTGTCCAGGTGTTAGCCTACTGCTTCTGCTGCTGCTTTGACCAAAAATGCCTTTTTCTCTCCCTTTTTTTTTTTTTGGTCCGTGAAGAACAACATCTGTTTTCATTCTAAACCAGTGCTCATATTCCATCCCATAAGCTGTCCCCGGGGTTCGCTTCAGCCGCACTTTGAGTTCTTGCTCAGCACATTTCCTTTCTGAATCAATAAAATAATATTTGTACATTTTAACATGAACCAGAAAACGGTTCTCTGTCGCGCATGTGCCGCTGTGGTTTGCTCGGGCAGCCGGCGGGTCAAGCGGCAGGGCCAGCTTCTGGGACCAGAATGGCCTGGCCCCTCACGTGAGGCCACAAGGACTGGTCTCCTCCGTCCCAGCGGGCCACGAGCCTGTCCCTACGTGTGAACAACGGTGGCTGCACAGGCTTGCTCTGTCCCCTGAACTTGGGAGAGAAGACCATGCGGCTCTCGGGCGGCCTTGATGTGGGCTCTGGTGACATTTCCCCTAGAATGTGGCCTAACTCAGGCAAGGAAAGGCCATAGTGGTTCCCTTGGCCCATCACCAGTGTCACTGTCCCTGTCCCTATGTCACTGTGGACCTCAGAGAACAACAGCAACAGAAGGAGTTAAAGAAGGGAAAGGAAAAAGAAGAGCAGGAAGAAGAAAATAAGGCCATGGTGGAAGTCTGGCAGGGGGAGGGGCAGGGAGGATGGCCATGCCCAGCGCAGGGGCCTGTCCTTCAGAGGTTTGTGCTGGCTCAGGCATTACGGAAAACAGGACGAGAAGGCTCCCCAGTGTCACCCTGTCCCCTGTGTTCCTATTTGCAGTTGACTTTCCCGCTGCAAGAGAGAAGTCCTGTCTCCCCGGCCTTTTCCCGGAGAGTGATAGGTGGGGTGGAGAGCAGAGGGGAGGCAGGTGAGGGATTAAGAACAGGGCTACCTTGCTGCCCACAAATCCCCTCCCCCTCCTCCAGGCTCAGGGCTAGGCGAGAGCCGGCCACCTCCCCGCCTCCCAGCTTCCCAGGCCCCCTGCCCTTGGCTGTGCCCTGCGGCTGGGTCTAGGTTCTGGGTGTGAACCTGGCCCCAAAGTTCTCCTCCGCGTTCTGGAGGGCCAGGACCAGGGTCACGCTGGAGGCCATCTGTTGGAGGAGGAGGCTGCTGCTAGGCTGGCCCTTGTGACTGCATGGACAGCTGCACCCGACGCCCAGCCGCTGCGTGTGAGAGATCAAGGCCCACATGACTCAGCCTCTGCTCTGTCATCGCAGCCGGAATGGCACGAATCAAAACAGGCGCCTGCACGCCTGCAGCCCTGGCCCCTGCCCTGCCTTCACCAAACACCTGTCCCCGGTGTGCGTGGAGCCCTCACTTCTGGAAACGAAAGGTATTTTGAAGACTTCTTTAGACAATTCATGTTAAGTTCATCTGTGTCTCCGAAACCAAGTAAGGTAACTGAAGGGAAAGAAAATCAAAACTGTAATTATTAGTGACAGAATGAGCAGAAAGCATACTTAGCTCTCAACCAGATTTTGTTAAAATCTTGGTTTTCTTCTCTTCCTCTCTGTTATCCTTTTTTAAAATTAATAAAGATTAAAAATATGTATTCAGTCTTTTTTTGCAAAACCACATAACGTAAATTTTGTGCTAATTTTAAAACGCAAAACATTACGTAGCGTTGAGAAACATGTACAAGCCGACGATCTGAACAGTGTACTTGAGGAAGACAAGCGGTGACTTCAGGACGATGGATGGTGTCCTCCTTAGAGGAGAGCAGAGACACCTTAATGTCTGAAAAGAGAAGACACACCCTTGTCCACAGCAGCGTTATTCACAATAACCACAACGCGGAAGCCTCCGTGGCCAGCCGTGGGTGGGCGAGTGGAAAACCGCAATGTAGAAAAGGCAGACAACGGGGTGTCACCCAGCTATAAAAAGGAGGGGACTCCCACGCCTGCCACAACCTGGATGACTTGGGGGCATCCCGCAAGATGGAATAAGCCGGTCACAAAAGGACGAAGGCTGCAGGAGCCCCCGGTCAGAGATAGCTGGAGCAGTCACAGCCGTGGAGTGCCAAGACGGAAGGCTGGTGTCCAGGGCTGGGGCGGGGCAGGGACGGGGACAGACTTTGCAGGATGCAGGGAGGCTGGAGGTGATAGAGGTGATGACTGCACCACACGGTCAATGCCCTCGACACCAGTGAACTGCATGCCAAGATGGTTCAGACGGTAAATTTTATGTTAAGTGTATTTTACTGCAATCACAGAAAAAGGAAGAATTAAAGCAAATATGGCAAACTATTGCCATCTAACCCTAACCCTAATAAATGTCACATGACTTTCTGTGATTTATGCTCAGCTAGGGGAGGAAACAGGATCCGCAAGTGAGGACTCAGCCAAACCCCTGGGTCCTTACAGACCAAGCCGGACGCCGCCCTGCCCCGGCTGCCAGAGCCCTCCTGGGCCCCGCATGGGCTGACCGGCTCCTGCCACCCTCACCTGTGACAACCGCTTGTCTGCGTCCTGTCTGCACCAAGAGCAGAGGCCTTTGTGGATCTTTAGCTCTCTTCATTTGCTCAGCCCGAGGACCAGTGCATAGAACCGGCTCTCGAGAAATGTCTGTGGACTGACCGACTGACTAACGCAATCAATAATTCCATTCACATGGTCTAAAATAAAATCCCGGACCCTCCAAACGGACAGAAACCGCTTCTTGAAAACAGATGAATCACAGGCTTTTCCTGAGTCCGTGCTTTTGTTTTCATTTTGTTTCGTTTTCGTTTTGTAAGTCCAAAGTGGCAAGGACATTTTTTAAGCTGCTTCCTGGATGGGTTATGATCAAATGCAGGGTTGGTCGGTCCAAGCGACATTGAAGCAAAGCCTCCTCTTCTCCCGCCTGTAGGCGAGCGTTCCTTTGCATGTCTTCTCCAAAATGGAGCTGCTGCTTCTGCACTGGGAGGTCCTGCTCACGTCCCCCGGCAGCTCCGAGAACGAGCTGTCGCGTGTGCCCTGTCTGTACTCGCGCTGGGCAGAGCGGATTCAGCTCTGAGCCCTAGAAACACCAGCGGCTGGGACAGCCCTGGGCGGCCCTCACCTCCGAGCTCGGGCCAGGCCTCCCTGCACCTGTCTGTCCCTCCTGATGGTTGCCATCCTCTGACCATTCCCGTGGCTCTTCCTCTCTCGCCGATCCCGGACGGCACAGCCCCGCGGCGCCCCATGCAGCAGGCAGGACCCAGGCGCTCACCTCCCGGATCTGCTTTTGTGAGCAGCGATTTATCACTGTCCTTGTGCAGTTCGTCGGTTTCCTTGCTAATTCCAGTTATGTGAACTCAATTATGTGATCTTTATTTGCACTTATATGGCTTGGCGCTTTTCAGCGTTCTCACATCTTTAACTGCAATGCAGTCAGCAAAAAACTGGAAAATGCCTCGCCGTGGAGCACACATATGGCAAAGGAGCGTGAAGTCAGTTGCTGGGGGATGACTAGCATGCGGGGTCTATTCTTGGTGTTCCTTTTTGCATGACAGACTGGGGGACTGGGGACAGAGGGCTAGGCCACATTGCTAGTCTCCGAAGTTAGAAACGATGGCGAAAGTTGAAGAAATGCCGTAGAGAGAGAGAGAGAGCAAAAGGGATGCTAAGATTCCTACCTATTCACAATCTGCCCCATTTTGAAGAATCTGGCCACCCTGGGGCACACATTGTTCCTAACGCCTGGGGATTAGAGCCACAGACACAGGGAGAGAGTTGACTCGAGTGTTAAACTGGGATGTGTGATTTGGTGACAGTTAGAACATCCTTGAAACTTTATCTGAAATTGAGCCTTCGTGTCTTATAGGTTTATTCTTTTTCATTTCCAGAATTGCCCAAGCTTTTTTCTCTTGGTCTGGATTAGAGGCTGAATCATTGAAGTATTCAGAGGAAGGCTGTTCCAGAAGCCGGAAGGATTAGAAATCTCACCAGAAATCTGCTTTGGTGCAATTCCCAGAAAGATTTTAAAGCCCGGAGAGGTTTACATAGTTGGCTGAGTTTGGAATAAACATCTCCAAAACGCTGGGCATGTTTCCAAACTGAAATGAAATTCGAGGTCCACCCATTTCACTAGTTATTAAGATAAAGAGAAATCTCCTGTTGCAATTGGATTACACAATCGGTGGTTCTTGCCATTGTTGAAACAGATCTACCCACAAATTTCATGCCTGTCTTCCTTTCTAAATCCAGCTGGTGAAGAGGAGACAAAAATAAAGTTCCTGCTTCCTCTGACAATTTGTTCAGTGTTGTCACTACCGAGACTGCCAATGTTTGATAGGACCAACACGGAAAATCTGATCCTCATCCGGAGCAGGCGAAGGGCTCAGGTGGGAGAAATGCGCTTTTCCTAGCGGAGTCCAAGGGGCAGAACCTGGAAGTCCAGCAGGGTGTGACATCGTGCAGGTCGGTGACCTCTCTGGGTTTAGACACAAGTGTAGGTAATGAGCTGTGATAACAGAAAAACATAAATATCATGAGACACCGGGACAAACTGTGGATTCTCTCTGCTTCATGGGGACGCCCCATGGTTCTCTGTGTTCTATTTCCACCTGCAAAGACCCAGGTGCGCACCTGTAATGCCTATAACCCCCTCCGTTCTCAGGCTAGAACAGGAGCACAAAATCACCAGCCTTAGCTGAAATGCAGCGTGGAAGGGACAACGTTTGAAGTTCACACTTAAAATCATTGTGGACGCTAAGGGTTGACGGGTGCTTGGTGGTCTTTGCAGCACAGCACACTGAGGTATGGGCCAATTTCCCCGCACCTTCTATGTGGGCGGGTGGCCACACCCCGAGCTCCTCCCTGCAGTGGGGGCTTGTTTTCCTGTAATGTTGTCTCGCAGCGGTGCTGCCATACAGAAAATACTCACAGTCCATGGGTAATCCAATCTTTGTCATCAAGTTAAATGCAGTTAATGCTTTTGAGATAGCTTGGCCTCGATAGGGATAAAATAGCCCGAAAGGAATATAGTGCCCATGTCTGGGAGGGGAGAGGTTCTGGGTCTGGGGGTTATTCTTCCCCTCCTCTCTCCTACTTCTGCTGTCTCTTTACACCAGGAGTGCGGGGTTGACGTAATCACACCCCAGACTACGGGCGTGGCTAGCAGTAGGCCAGACACGGCATACTCTCAATTTATTGTATTGTTTGGCAACACAATACTTCACCTAGATTTAATGCTAGTCTGAGAGCAAACAATTTAAGGGAGCACAATTTAAGGAAACTGACACACACACACACACACAAAAAAAAGACAAAACCTAAATTGGTAAAGACCATACAGTTTTGGTACATTTACAGCCTGGGAGATTCCAAACATAGAAAATACAAAACGGATGCATGCAAGAAACATACTTCTTGGGTTTTTTGTTGTTGTTGTTGTTTACTTCTTTGTTGTACTGGAAAAATAAAATTTCTGACATAAACATTGAAAATTAATAAAATATCCAGCTGCCGGAATACAGCCAGTTCAAGGTCAATTGATTAAAACATGAAAAAATAAAGAAAGAATAAATTGTTAGCAGAACTAAGAACCAAAGCTAAATATTTGAGGTTAAATATTTGAGGCATCATTTGGCAAATCAGGTGCTGTGGTTACTAGAGGACCAGTCAGCTGGAAGCTTTCGAAGGCCATGTGTGACAAGGTCGTCTGCCAAGGAAATGACCACGCTTCCGATCAATCCACCCCAACCCACACGCTACCCTAGTTCTCCGTGTCTACTCATTACTGCTGAGGGGACTGATGCTTTGCCTCCAGGACACCGTCTGCACTGCTCCACTCTTCCCTCTCTGGAGCCCTGCTGTCCCCAAGGCCACTGCCCGGGCTGGTGTCCTCTGGTCCCATGCTCCCTGAAGGCAGGGCCTCTTCTACCACACCTCATTCAGTACTCAACTCTCAGGAGGGACTCAGACAGGAACCGGCGTGCTGTGTCGGGGCGGAGGGGACTTATGGAGAAATGGCTCCTTCCTGCAGTTACAGGTGACCACCCACCCCTCCATCCCCCTGGCATGCACCCGCTCAGGTGACACTCATAGCCAGGGGGCAGTTTGGCCGTGGGCTGTGCCAGGTGTAAGGGTCATTGTCCTCTCTCATGCATTGACAGAGACCTCTTAAAACCGTGTTTTTATGATTTTTAATTTCAGTTTATTTATGAATTTTTCCCTCTCCCCAAATGCCCAGAAAATGGCAAGGATTAGGATTCCCAGAATAGGATCCGCACTCAAGGCCACCGGTGAGAGACCACCCTCCACTGACGCCATCGGGTGAATCCCTGGCAGCAACACAAACCACGGGGTGCAGGGAACTTGGGGTGTCCCCCAGGGAGGGAGTTCAGGGAAACTGTGTGTAGGGTTTAGGGAGCTGGAGTGGCTCATAGGAGATCTTCGCAGGGAATGGTCTGAATTTCTCAGCCAGCACGTTGCTGGAACAGCCGCTGGTCTTGTTTCTAGAAAGCACAGTCCAGCCAGTGTCTGTGGCCAGCCTGTCCACGTGTCACCAGCAAGCACTGGGCCCTGGTGGGAGGGGAGGCCAGTGAGGAGTCTGGCCGGGGACTGGTGACAGGAACCCGTTTTGCAACTCACAGCGCAGACAGTTGGGAGAAGTTCCTCCCTCACAGTCAAATTTCACCAGCAGGGCCATCTGTCACTCCATCACATCAGATTTTAGTTTCTTACTGTGAATTTGGGTTGCTAATATAGCAGGGTATCCTCTTGGGGAAAGGCTGCCACAGAGCACTTTCCAAATTCAGACTCCTCGGAGAATTCTCATCACCCTTGGGTCCCTGCGTTCTCTCTCCAAGTTGGAAATTTCAGTCTTTCTTCGGGCAGGATTAGGGGCCATTTCTGTGGGCACATGGTCTGTCCTTTGCAATGATATTAAAGGCTTCTTCTGTAATAACCACAGCTCCAAAGTGCTCAGCTGTCTTTTTGAGTATCTTATACTAGAACTCTATTTCTGTGTTCACCCCTACCCCCACCTCTGCATTACATTGATCTGTTGAGAAAAGTAGTTGGTTCAATTCGTTCCGAACGTTCAACATTCGGCTTTATGTATAGAGGAGATTAAAATGTTACCTAGAGATTGAAACTAAAATTATGACTTAGAAACAATAAGGTATCATATATATGCTGATTGAGATTTGAACATGAAATTTTGTAGACTCCTTAAGTTATATACAAATTGACCTTAGCTCTATTAATCATACTAACCAGTATGAGTTTACTTGTCAATTAAACCCATCTGATTCATAATTTTTACCCTGGTTAGCAAGGTATTATTTGCTGATCTTGGAATATGGCCTGACAACATGTATATTATTATTATCTCATCAAAACAAACAGAAGATGCAGAATGGGTCCCAGTGGGGACAGTTCTAGAGTTTTGGCTTTCCCCTTCTTTAGAAAGCAAATAAATGTGTCACCCTCTGTCAGTTCTCCCAGTGTTGTCCCTGGAAGAAAATCAGCTCCACCTACAGCTGTCTCCCTTTGGGAGTCAAAACTCTGGTTATTCCCAAGACGTATTTTTAAGGAGTGTTTATTTCAGTGACTGTCCCAGCTCCTTGTAACTGAGAACTGCCAACGGCAGCCTTGCGTGCAGTGGTTTGCAGAGGCCGTAACACGGAATGACTTTCAAGAGTGCTCGGCAGGTCAGCATGCGGAAAGGCTGCCAGACCAGAGGGAAACGCAGAGCGATGACACAGAGTGAAAGGGACCCTCCCAGCCACCCGCTGATAAACCAATTCCACCTGGAGAAAGAGCAGTCTCGTCCAGATCTGCCCGAGGCCTTCTCTGCTTTCAGTAGGGGCTGGGTTTGCTCTGGGTAATTAACGCCGCTGCCTGGGAAAGGACGCATGGAGCCCCTGTCCCCCGTCAGAGTCAGGGGAGCGAATGTAGCACGTTCAGGAAAAAGCGACTTCCTTCCTTTGCAAACACCACGTCTGAGCGCCGCGAGCCGCCATCGATTACGAAGACTTTGGTGGGGTGGATCTAAATAATCAAGCTATCTCTTGATTTTACACTTCACCAAGTGACTGGTATTGTCACATTTCAGAAAATTGAATTCGGCTTTATGAAACATATGTTTAAAAGCTGTACACTTTCAATAATTACACTATAACATCCCTGTTTTTATGCAAAGCTAACTAGATATTGTCATATTAAAATAGCAAATCCAATTCATTTCTTATGAAACACATGTTTAAAAAAAATAAAAGGAACACTTTAATTATTTCAGGAGTGTTCAGGCCAGCTCACCAGCCGACTGGATATTGCATTTGTTTAAAACTCAATCATGCAAAATGAAGACTCGATTTGAAAAATTTTAATAAAGATAACCAGCCTATCATGATATCATTTGAATGCTAATCGGTGCTCCCATTCAGCGCAAGGAGAGCAGTGTCAACTTCGCTGGAGGCTCTTTATTCCACAATAAAAACATTTACATTCTAATGATTTTATTAAAGCGCCGGAGCTGTCAGCAGCCCCAGATGACTCCCTGGCAAACTCTATCAGTTATCAACTCATATTGCCTTTATCAAAACCACCCAGTGGTGAGCCCACCGCCACAATGAGATGTCTGCCGCTCGCAGGGCTGGTATTTAATCATTTCTTCCCCAGCATTGTTCTGCTTACAGAGCATAAATAAGAGCTTCAAATAACCCCAGACTGCTCCTGACAATGAAACAAAGTACCCGCCCTATTTATCTTCCCCGCATTCTTCAGGAGCAGCTCTCTCCCACAACGCCCCACCTTTCATTCGGTGGTTGTTGCTGGCACTTAAATTTTTTTTTTTTTTTTTTGATTCACTGTCCCTATCATCCTTCAACAGCTCTGGATCTCTTCTTCACCCTCAACAGCAGGGCTCGGGAAAGAGCAGTCAGGGAGCTGACCCTGTCGGTGGCGGGGAAGTGATAGGACACCCCCCAGGGGCCGGGGCGGTGGGAGCCCCCAGTCCGGGGACCAAACGGTCCTTTGGGGGGGAGAGGAGCTGGGGGCTGCTGCGGTCTTTGTCACACAGCAGGGACTATCGGGTGGGACAGAGGACGAGGATGAAGGAAGTGAGCAGGGCTGCCTGTGTCCACTTCGTGCAAAAGGCCACCCAATGCACCTGCTTGCTGGGGCGCCGGGGCGCACTTGCTCTCCTGGTGCTGCCCTGTTGCAGCCGGAAGCCTCCAGTTTGGACGACGAATTGGTAGTGAAGATGTATTTAAAAGAGTCATTTAAAAAAGTGTCCTCCCCTCTCCTCCTTTTTCCCTTCCCAGAATAAAAGCAGGCAACTGAACAAAAGCAGGACAACCTTCCCAGGAAAACATGAAACGGGGAATGGGCGTGAGAGTCACGTGCGCACCCTCTCTCCTTGTCATAGCGTGGAGACAAATTATTTCAGAGTAGAGGGAGCGTATCCCTGTCGTGTGTCGCACTAACTTTTTTCTCCTCACTCCTAGATGTTTCGATGGAAATCTTCCTAAAATTTAGGATGCCCTTGCCTCCTGAGGGTCAGTTCTGGAGGGCGGCGGTCAGCGGCTGGCCCTCGCCAGCCCATCGCGTGTGGCACCCGCGTGTGGCACTCACGGCGTTTATGCAAATAAAACGGCCGCTTGGACACTGAGTCTAGCAGACACTCGCCTGCTGGCCTTGGTTTGTCACCTTGCAATTGTTGGGGTCATGCTAGACACACGCTAGACACAGCACAACCCGATGAGATCTCGGCTAAGTCATGGGGTCTTTCCTCCTGACCAGGCAGCCTGTTCTCCTTCTCAGGAACTGCTCTTGATTTGCTAGCAGCTGAAAAACCTTTTTTTTTTCTTTCGAAGACACATTTTTATGTAGGAAAAAACCACATCACAATATATATCGTATTATTTTCTGTATGCAAAAATAAAAAAAAATACATCTACAAAATTCCATGTCTACTTTTGCAGAGATGAAAAAAATAAATTGAAACTTAAAAATCTCTATGACCGTGGGAAACTGAGCTCACAGGTTTGCACGGCGTCTCTCCGCCAGAGCCATCTGCAGGTCCAGTCTTGATGAGGTGGAGTGAACCTTTCTGTCCCGAGGCCACCTAGGACCTTGCTTCTCCTAGCTCCACCTAGGCAGCGGCTGCCACTCAGCACCTGGTTCTCACCTGTGGCCTCAGCTGGGCCCACGGTGTTGGATCACACCTGTTCTGTTTTCCCAGGTGACGGATGTCCCCCCCAGTTGAAAGTCAGACCCAGCCGGCTGTCCACGACGCTCCTTCCTGTCCCAGTTTGCCGGGGTGGTGGCCTGCTGGGACCAGGGAGCAGAGCCGGGCCAGGAGGTGTCACCGACCTATGGCACCTGACTGTCTTGAACTGAGGACACCCTGCACAGGGCGTGTGGCGTCCAGCCACAGTAGCATGAGCCCAGGAGACAGAGGAACCTGCTTTCCTCCGTTATGGCCCAAATAGCCATTATTAGGAAATAGAAAGCAGCATGCAATTACTCAAAAGCAAATTTGATTTTAGTTAACCCAGTAAGTACAACTTTACAGGAAGTGAGAGCACCGAAAACTTGTAAGTGGGCCCACTGTCGTGGCAATTATTTTTCCCAATACAACATGAGTAACACTTGATCTGAAATAGTTACAAAGGTGTTACGGGTAGTTCTGCCCAGGATCTAATCTCTCCATTAAAGGAGGGTGCTGTATGCGAAGGAAAAACCAGAAGCTCTACGGGGGCTGGTCGCCTCCGCGTGGGTCTGTTAGAACCATTGACGTGGCTGTGCCTCATCGTTACGGAAATATTTAAAATGATGCTTGCTCCTGCAAGACTGTCAAGGAGGGAAGGATCCTGGGCGAGGGGCCCTGTTCTGTGTGTTGAGAGGCTGCAGGGAGACAGAGGTGCGGGCTGCAGACGGAGGCCACACGGCCACCCCGCTTTCCAAGGCTGGAGCCTGGGGTCTGTCACACAACACACCGATGGGGGGACCCTGTGTGGTTCTGGGTCCCGCTTCTGGGGGCTCCTTCAAGCCCTGTGCTGCGTGGGCCCCGCCCGGCCCTGAGGCGGCAGGTCCGGGCACAGGAAGGGTGAGTCTCTCGGCTGAGCTGCCATGCTGAGCCTCACGCCCTGCTTCCGAGTTTTCTTACCAGCACAGATTTCCTGGGAGATTCAAAGGTGGAGCAGGCCTGCGCCCGCAGAGGGGAACCGGGCCTGGCGAAGGCCGAGGGCACTCTGAGGGCTCCCAGGGACCAGTAACAGAGTCACCGAATGCACACCTGCCCCTGGACACCTGGCAGCAGCTCCAGGCTGCACCTACTCTACAGCCACTGCAGGCACCCCGCCCCGTGTTTGGGAAATGGCCCGTTGTTTCACGGCCACCTGCTATTCCAGCATCTTCTCTCAAATGTCACATCTCTCTATGTGGCTCAACTTTGAGTCTGGCCTTTTATTACTTTAAAAAATATATTGCTTTGCATATGTCAAGACAAAAGATAAATATCTATGCCTAGTCAATTTGTTATTTATATATTTCTTTCAAGAAGTCAAATATCAGATCACACTGAAAACAGATTTGCAAGCTTGTGCATAAAGAGTATTTGAATATTATAGCACTGTGCATTTTTATGTCTTTGTTCAAAGGTTTAGAAAAAAACATATAGGCTGAGACTGATTCTTCCTTGACTGGTAGAGCCTGGGAAGGAGGAGATGGGAGGGTGGGTCTGGCTTCAGATGTCTCTGATATACAGCGCTATGAAGATGCTGTAAGTAACTCAAATGTGCCTCACAACAGCAAATTATTTTTCAAAGTTTATCTCGCCGTTACAAAAGACAAAGCCAAAATGATTCTAGATGCATGTTAGAATGGAGATCTCCATAGGGAC
Source organism: Mirza zaza (assembly GCA_008750895.1). Taxonomy (NCBI): domain Eukaryota; kingdom Metazoa; phylum Chordata; class Mammalia; order Primates; family Cheirogaleidae; genus Mirza; species Mirza zaza. The sequence goes on from VSMD01107122.1 coordinate 63,478, forward strand.
ACAAGATCCAACAAGTACAGAACATTAACACTGGATCTGCAGTCTTCTTTGTATGACTTTATATCTACCTACCTATCGACCTATCTTCTATCTATCTCCCTACCTACCTATCTTCCTTCTCTCTACCTGTATATCCTGGCATCCATCTCATCTATGTACCTATCTCTACCTGACACCAATTCTTCTATCTATCACGCATCTAATGTATCATATATTTCTCAGTTGACTGGCACAAAACCACGCACTGCACCCGCTATGCTCTGAACACAAAGCATGCTTCCCTCCTGAAGGCGGCGACTGATGTAGCCTGGAACTGGAAATGGGAAGGCTGAAGTCAGCAGGTGCATCCTATTCAAGAGTAGAGAGTTCATTCACTCGATGAGGGGTAAAAATCGAAGAATATTTACTAATATCTTAGCCTACTGTGATACCCAACAAATATAAATGTCATTCAAAAATCAAAGCGTTATTTTGAGATTCAACAGCTCCTAAATAATCAACCACTCTTCGGTGGCCAGAGCTGGACTCCCATAGGCAGGAGGGAGAGAAGTGTGTGTGCCAATGAGGGCAGGGGCCCAAGCTGCAAGAAGGGCAGTGTTGGGCACCCCATCTGCAGCCCCTCTTCTGTATGAAGTTTATAAACATCATTCTGCTTTCTTTCAACAAGCATTTACTGAGCAACTGTAATGTGCCAACAAGGGATTTAGGTGACGGCGACATGGCAGGGGACGAGACGTTCCCCCCCCCACCACTCCACTGCCGCTCTCTGTCTCGTGGGGAGAGACGGTCCTTAAACATACGCAAAGATCTGCACCATAAACCAATGCAATGTGGTATATTACACTGTAATATGTAACATGTCACATTAATATATCATTATACATAATATAAAGTACTGTACTGCCTGGTAGAGATAAATTATATGAGGAAAAATAGAGCAACATGAGAGAAATAGCCATATAAGGTAACAGGTTTTTGATACTGCCTGTGCAGAAAGTTAGAAATATTTGAGTTAGATCCTTAATAGTTCTAAGTCATACACCTTGTATCAACCGGGCTTTTCCACAGAGAGAAAACCATCAGGATATGCATAGATGGGTGGATAGACGGATAAGTGGATGATAGGTGGAGATAGACAGATGATAGATAAGTATATGATAGGTAGAGATGGATAGATAGAGATATGGATATATAGATACAAATGTCTGTTTCTCTTTCTCAAGGCAGAGTGAGACAGAGAGACTTATTTTTAAAAATTGCCAGTCTGGGCGATTTAGCAAGACACTATCTTTAAAATAAAAATTAAGAAAGAAGAAATAAAAAAAAAAAGAAGGAAGGAAAGAGAGAGAGGGAAAGAAAGAAAGAAAGAAAGAAAGAAAGAAAGAAAGAAAGAAAGAAAGAAAGAAAGAAAGAAGAGAGAGAGGGGGAGGGAGGAAGGAAGGAAGGAAGGAAGGAAGGAAGGAAGGAAGGAAGGAAGGAAGGAAGGAAGGAAGGAAGGGAAGAAGGAGGGAGGGAGGAAAAAGGGAGGAAGGGAGGGAGGGAGGGAGGGAAGAAGGGGGAGGGCTGGCACAATTTGTAGGGCACAATCTGTCATCCACGACCTTGAGTCTGGTCTGCAGGCACAAGGACAAGAGCATCCCGAGGACCTGGGTTCCGAGTGGCTGCAGACGTAGGGTGGGCTGGCAGGACAATGAGTCCCTCCTTTCCCCAGGTGAATGACAAGGCTATGTCACCTTGGGAAGATGTGCACCTGCGAATGCTCTTGTCCTAATCAGCGATTCGGAGGAGTGTGTGGAGACCACACCCCTCAGACCTGTGGACGAGTCTGGGTGTTTGCAGGTCAAACATAACTTGAACCCTAAAGGCTGCTCTAGAGGCACAGTGTGGAGATGGAGCAACAGCAGGAAATGCACATTTGTAAAGGGGCCCTAGCTCGACTGCTCTTATATTTCTATTTCAGTGAATGTTTGCCAATCACCAGCTGTGTGCAAAGCCTGTGCTTGCCGCTGGGGACGGGGCACTAGACTAGAAAACAAGGTCGCAGCTGCCTTGCAGGACGTATTATAAGTGAGAGAGAGACGCATGAAACCACGTAACTAACATTGTCTCATGGCAATGCTCGTATAGTACCAAGGAGAGACCTGACCAGTCCCTGGACAGCTTTGCACAGATAAAATACATCAGGAGGGACACGAACATCAAGTTGGAGGTCACAGGGAGGAAACTGGGGGTGGACACTGTGCTCAGCATGTGAGAGGAAAGGAGGTGTTTG